>JTDE01021561.1:0-29181 GCA_014338405.1 Paragonimus skrjabini miyazakii | reverse complement strand
TTCAGGTCCAAAAAGACCACGACTGTCGGCTGTCTGTAACAGTGCCGATGTTCCAAGATCCGTCGCAAGGTAGAAATATGATCAACGCAACCTCGGCCGGATCGGAACCCTGCCTGTTCTTCGCGTATCTGACTTTCTCTGGGCTTAGTGAACCAACGTAGAATGAAGCCAGTGAGTAACTTGGACGCAATAGACACGAAACTGATGTCTCTGTGGTTGTCACATAGACTTCGAGCCCTCTTTTTCAAAACGGGAATGACTGTTGATAGGCTCCAATCACGAGGCACCTCTTCAGTCTCCCAGATCGTCTGCAGGAGTCGCGTCAGTTCTGATATCAACCCCTCCCCACCATCCTTGAAAAGAGAAGGAGGGAGGATGTCTGGACCAGGAGCCTTACTACGCTTTAATGATTTAAGCTCCAGGACCACTTCTGCTTCCGACGGAGGACCGTCTGGAGTGCAATAACTAACCATTCGGGTACCGTCGTTCACATGATCTGGCTGAGGCCAGTTGAACTGTTCTTCAAAATGTTCAGCCCACCTGTCAAGTCGGCGCGATTGACTGGTAATAAGTGAACCATCTTTTTCACATATGGTTTCACTTACACCGACTTGATCGCCAGTACAACCACTGATCAGGGAAAAAAGCTTCCTACCATTCCCAGATAAAAAGGCTATTTCCATCTCTTCCTACTGTTCGACCAATTATTGCTCACGGTCTTTGCGCAAGCTTTTAGTCAGCTTGCGTTTGAGTTCTCGACGGTCGTCACCATATTCATCATATTCGGAGACACAACACAGAGCCAATCCCAGACTCAGGAGGATATCTACCAGAGCGGCTTGCAGACTAACTGGTCGAAGAGTGCGAACGTTAAAGTACCAACGCCTGCTCTTCGTCTTGGCTCTAAGAAAGAAGAATCATCCTTAGTCTCGGGGCGATAACTTGCGTTGGGTAAATTTCTTCTGTGAAATAAATGCCTGAAATAACTAAGCATTGAAAGCGAACCCACCTCACGACTTTCCACAGATAGCATAATGCAATCCGACAGGCGATATTTCCGGAATTGTACACAACAGACAATTTCAGCTTCATCTGTCGGACACAACTCTCGTTGATACTCCTAGCATTCTTATCTTCAACCTCTTTTTAATTGTTTTATGTATTGTATATTCGAACCTTCATATTCGAGTAATCCTTTGAAGCAATGAAGCTTCTTCTCATTTGTGTGCACCATTTTCCGAATGCTTTACCTAGCAATTAATGCTAGTAAGCATTGTTATAGAGCTACCTGGCTTCAGTGTGAGAAAAACATTTTCCACGTAAGTAGGGACGGTGGGTCACGGATTTCTCGTGAGTTTGGTTTCTGTTGACTGCAATAAGACCTTAAAAAGTAGTTTCGTTAGAAGCTATCATCCGGACTGTGCATGAAGATCTTAGACTGTACATTTGTGTTTCAACGAGCATTGTATCCATTGTAACCATCTTCTTTCGATATAGGGTGACGAGTGAAGTATTTCAAGGTTCGGTTCACGGTATTCCACTTTTTTTCCCTTTACATTAGTTAGCTTTCAGATATTCTGGACGTGCTGGCACTGATAATACCAAATGACCATAGGAAATGGCAAACCATAAACGCTTCACAGAATTGGAGGTCTTGAACGTACATCTGAACGAGCTTCGGATGTCATCAACAGAGTGGCTACTCACAGGCTAAAATATATGGTCAGATTCAAGTAAGCATTATAATAAGAGTGGCCATTGCCATACAAACCGCAAAAAGTGTACAATAATGTACATAGGCTCGGATGCCGCCGTCATGTCTACGTGTAAGCTAGAAAGAACAAAAATGGCGGTTGTGAGTTAGTAGGTGAACCTTGGGTTTTAGATAATCCAAGTCTAGTAAATAAACAGCGATAACCTGTAAGCAAGAGCTTTCGCAGAACATATATGCTGTTGTGTGTGCCCGTTTTGTTTTATTACTTGCTCATACATTATAAACTCGTAAACGCGAGATGGTTGAGTGGCATTCAGTCGGGGAGAGTGTAAATGACCGTTACGAGAAAGTTCTGGTGAACAAATTACCCCGATCGACTCAGTTAAGGGAACATAGTGGACATTCAAAATAAATCGTAGCAGCTATAAACATTTATTGTAAAGAGGTGTGTTCTGAAGAAGCTGTGTATCTGGGACAGAACTGAATTATTGTCACGTCGATAAATCCCATGCACCAACATCACTCGATTCCACTTGGTCCTGAATATGACCGTCGTCAACGTAGACGTGAGCACATTAAAGGCTAGCGCAAAGACTGTGAGCACCACTTGGTCGAATGGTAGGGAGAGATGGAATGAATCTTTTTATCTGAGAGTGGTAAAAGACTATTTTCCTCATTCGTGGTTGTGCTGGCCGTCGTACCGTTGTAGATGAACACACGTGAAAGATATCTCGCTCGGTATCAGTTGATCGCGCCGACCTGACTGGTGGGCTGAAGATTTCAGAGAACAGTTCGGATGGCTTCAACTGGATCATACAGATGACAGGACCAAAAAGGTCTGTTAATACAGTCCATACGGCCCTTCATCGTTAACCACTGAGCTCAATCTACTGAGGCAACTAGATCAGCTCTTCTTCCTTTCTCTTTTTAAGGCCGATGAGGTTATCACAACTGACAAAACTACCTCAAGACCGTTTGGGAAACTTAAGAGGCACTTAGTAATCTTATCAACAGAAATTCTCGTTTACTAAAAAGGTCAATTGTGAAAAGTCAGGACTTCGGCTGGACTCGAACCAGCGACAGAAACACCATGCCTAAACGCAGCAAACGCTCTACCAGCTGATATACGAAACCACGCCAGGAGCTCGGAAATTTCACATTTGGACTCGGCTACCCAATTTCCGAGCTCCTGGCGTGGTTTCGTAGCCCAGCTGGTAGAGCGCTTGTCGCGTTCACGCGTGGTGTTTCTGTCGCTAGTCCGAGTCCAAACGAAACCCTAACTTTTCACAATTGGATCTCATCTAAAATCATAAATCTGTCACACTAATACTAAAAGGGTGCCTGAAGTCTATGCGGCAACTAGTATCCGTTGCGTCCATCTTACTCGCCGGCCTAATATTACATCGGCTCATTAGGCCCAGAGAAAGTCAGAAACATGAAGAACAAGGAGTGTTCTAAGCCATTCGAGGGTGCCCTACGACGGATCTTGAAGTATTGACACTCTTACAGAAAACCGATGGTCGTGGTATTTTTAGAACTGGAAGATTCGATTTGATTGCTCGTAGCTTCCTCCGAAACTGATTGACCATTGTTGTCGCCATTAGTTAGCCCAACTCGAGTGGGATTCTCGTTCGATCAATGCAGTCGTTCGCCAATGCATTTTCCGGAACACTCGGGATGCGCGAACACTTGGCCAATTGATCACGTTGCACAACCTACAATGCCTGGATCACGCACTCTGCAGGTCAACGCTCCATTCACTGAACCGGGTACTATATACAGAAACCACCAATAGCTGGGTAGAACCGCGTGATGATCGAACAGCAACGTGGCCAAGAAAAATAAAATTTACGACTCACTGAGCACAATGGGTAAATGCCATCCGTGCATTTAACGTCCTCATGATTACTCCAATGACCGGCTACAAACAATATCCGAGATTCCAGTGTGCCGAAAACAACGGCGTACCTGCATTTGTGCCACGTTTGGTTCTTCCGCACAGACATCTTTCATAAACTTTCAGCCTTTGTGATTACAATGTCTTCTGGTGAATTCCACGTCACAACCGAGGTTAGAGGCGACCCGAGTCACAGCACTTTCTCACTAGCACCAAAGCCACTGCGAATAAATGAACGAAGCTGAACACATCAGTTGATGGTTCTCACCTCAGAATCTAATGGTGAATCTTGTAGACTATTTGGGAATTTGTTCCCAGTAAGTATACGCAGCTGACGAGCGCAAAAACCAGAAACACAAACAGGCAACCATGGTAACATCGCATGTCGGCGTTTTTCCTGCACAACAAAATTATCCCATTAGCGCAGAGGAACCGTCAACCATTCGCTGAGTAATCTATAGGTGTTCATGAGGAAACACTAGTCACAACTAGCACGGGACATATGTCTGCAAACATTTCAGTGGAAATAGTTTTAATAATTTCGAATCACCTGCAACCTTCTCTTTATCATCATGGATAGTAATACACCAGCGGTCTTCATTTATGCTTAGCTGTCATACAACCACGAAGAAAAAAGCAAGCTCTGAACAGGAAGGAAAAAACAGAAAGATAAGTGGGGTCTAATTACTAAAAACAGCCACGTCTATGATCAAACATTCAGCATCAAATTGCCTACAGCTAGCGAACAAACAGCCGAGCTATAAGTGAAAGCAAGGTGTCATTAGCAAGACAGCTTCACTACGGCTTTCACTGCTCCGCATCATTAAGTGCACCCACGTCACACACAACTCGGATAAACAACGACAACATTCACGCCAGCGGGCCAATAAGCCCCATCTCACCTAACGTCTCTAACCGCCGACTCTGCGCGTCACCAGGGTCCCTACCCAGGAGATGAATCTGACTTAAGATGGTCAACTCTTGATGAGGACTTCATCTGTCTACACCAGGTCATCAGTTGTCTACCTCACACCTTACGTCAGTCGGCCGCAGCATCGGCAAAGAGTGTTCAGTGTGGTAGATGACCAGCTGGCATCCTTACTTCATGGTCTAGCCATATGTCTGTGCAAATGTACGGATTACACGAAGTAACTTGCTTGGCAGTCACCGCCAAATACCCGCCTCATAACCTCCCCGTTGCTCACTTGTCGGTATCACTCGATAAGAGCAATCGAACACGAACTCCGGTGGTCAAATACCTGAAGATGGTTCACAACCTCAACCTTGAGCGCCGAAATTTCCCTACCGTAAAGCAATACAGCATTCCATGTTGTCTTATGTACGCGAACCGTAATCCTCAGAATGATGCCTCTCTGTCGTCAGAGGTGCCCCAGATTCACTAATATCGCCCTGGTCGCGGAGATATGCGTCTCTACTTCCTTCCCTACGCCACCGCTAATGTAATCAATAACCTCTATAAATTCACTATCCAACACTGAGTCTACGTAACCACAGCAATCTTACAGAAACACTTTGCACTTTGAGGCTACAAAGTTCATTCCCAAATGTTTGGCACAACACGAAATAGCAACTAGCATTGTTTACGCTGTTTGGAAAGTGTTAAACAACAACAGCCTATCGCCAGCCTAATCAAGATCAATCAACCTTCCACCAAGTAGAAGGTCCACGCCAGCATCTTGTGCGTGTCAGAGACAGTTCTCCATTATTTTGCCTATGAGCAAATTAAACAAAAACGGTAAAAGTGGACAGTCTTGCCGCTGTTAGGGTTGAAACTGTCAGATAGTTCACCTTAAACCCCAACCTGAGCTGAAGTATGTGCATAAAGCGCCAATAGTACGTTCATATACTTGTTCGGTACACCCCTGCATTTAAGCGACTCTAAAAGTGTAGATCAATCGATCCACCGAATCGAACGCACCCTTATGGTCGAGAAATATGGCAATTGTTGGCCGGCGATAAACATGACTCTGCTTCAGAGTTTGGCGAAAGGTAACAATTTGATAAATGTACACCTGTTCAAGGCGAAACCCTATCTGTTCTTCCCTATTGTCTACATCTCGAGCTGCAATGAGTCGACGAAATATACCGGATGCCAGAACCCTAGTGATTGCTGAAGTAAAGATAATTCTCCTAAGGTTTTCGCAAGAGAGGGTGAGACACCTTTCTTAAATATGGGGATTAGGATCGAATGGCCCCAGCACAGAGGAATGGTCTCTGTGGTCCATACAATTCGAAACAACTGAGTCAGGAAATCTACTATCGCCTCTCCACCTTCTTTGAAAAGTGCCGACACGAGATCATCTGGGCTAGCAGCCCTATTATGTTTGAGAACTGGAATACAACTGAGCATGTCAGTCTCAGTGGATGGTCCTAATTCTACCAGCCAAGGTGCTAGATTACTAGTTTATGGTAGCAGCACAGTAGAAGCAGGAGGCCAGCTAATTTGACCCTCAGTGTTCCGCTCACCGTTCCAACCTTCTGGACCTATTATGGATGAGTACTTTATCTGTCTAGATGACAGCTTCACTGACAGACGATCGTCTTAAAGCAACAGCAGTGACATGATTGAAGAGTCCGCCAGTGTGCCCTGAAGCAAAAGCGGCTTTTGTTTCTTTAACTTTCGGCTTCGCTTCAGCTTTCTACGGTTATCCCTCCTAAAATTGTCATATGTACTGCCAGAAGTAATGTTTCGTCAACAACAACAACCGCCAGCCATTACTCGAGCGATGTGACGCAATCCTAAACCTGTCACCTTAACGAGACTCGGCTTCACCAAGGCGGCTGACCTAGGAGTTCATATCTCCGACCGGATCAACTATATCGGAACCATGTGTCGACCGAAATAGAGCAGCCAGATCCGAGTAAAAGGTATGCTTGACACTGACGTCACTACAGTCAATTAGAGCAGACAAAATGAAAAGACTTCTGAAGGTTTTGCACCTAGAGTTGGCCTTAGTAGAATCTGCCAAACAGACAGCATAAATCCTACTGCTAACATAAATGTAATCTACAAATGTTAGGGCGGCCATTTCTTTCCGTCTAAAAACCGCCACCGTCCGTGAGAGAAAAAAGATTAACTTTGTCCAAATTAGCAAACCTGCTTAGAGCGGCCGAAGGATGACCTTGGCTAGTTTTCACCCGTCCGACTTTTTATTCCGCTTCGCCTATTAGTGATCCTAGCTACATTTTCCGATAAATCTCCTCTTTTTATGATTCGGGATTGTTTTTATGGCTACTGTGCACCATATAAGTACGTTGTATTTTTCGCTTTGTCACACACGTTTTGGGGCGGAACAAAGCTGTCCTTTTTAGTACGCGTCTTTTGCCTTGCCTTGGGAGCAAAATTACGGGACAGTTGCAGTACTTTTCGGGGCCGAGATTTACCGTGTTTATTATTACCGGGACAAGAATCCGAATTCTGTCAAGCGCTCCACCATATCGAAAACGAACCAGCGTACCGCTTTGGAGGGTTTACAACAACTAACGCGGATGAGTTTGAGGACTAAACCTACTTCAGCCTGACCAATGGTGGCAGCCGTGGAATCATCCGAAGTGTAAAACCTGTATCGGGCAGACAGTGCGGATGTTGTTAGTTTCATATGTTGACTACTATCTTAAATCCTAGTCTCCGAAATGCAGCAGATACCGATATTCGGCGATTCTAACGTTTGTTCGTCAGCGGCCTGTTGATCTATGTCTTTCAGTGCGCGAACGCTGAAAGCAGCTATGTTAATTCGAATTGTAGGTTTGGATAGAGGTCAAGGAAGACCTGAAGCTGAATGGCAAAAGATGAAACTAACCGGCATAGTGTTATATGATTAGCAATCTGTTGTGGGACGTGCAGAGTAATCACTGAAAATGGGGATCAGGAGGGGGCTGAGAGCTAAATTTGACAAGATAATGAGAGAGAAGTTAGCATGTTTTCACCTATCCACCCTGCTGTGTGCAGCAGATACGGTGACTCGGTTTATACTGCGGGACGGCCGATGTAGTATGCCGCGAACATTCATGATTGCATGTGGGTTGAGGTACTGCCAGGACGCCTAAACCTGGACAAGAGAACGATTAAGGCTCTCAATCAGTCTTTGACTCAAAGGTTTTTACAGCAAGGCAGCTGGTGGATGGTAGCATACCAAAACTGGTACGTTTTCTCAAAAACGTCAACCTTCTTCCAATTCCCGACTTGGAAGACCAGGAGACTGCAGTTTGTCAGACCTATACCTATAGGCCTGTCTGATGTGTGACTCTGTCGGTCCAGTTTAGCCCAATAGGTCACCGAGGTGTGCAAGCCGTCACATCGCATCAAAGTGCAGTCTCGTTGTGACGACTATCGTAAACAATCACACAAGATCATCTAGTCGTCTATTCACATACAAAACAGCAGGTTTGAAGCTGAGGTACGCAGTGAAAGTTTTATCGAAACAAACCAGGCGTTATGAGCCATAAACCTGTCGAGTTGTGATAATAGTAATATTGCCCTACAGCTCAGAGGGCTGACTCAGTAACTCCTCTAGTAACTTAGGATCTGTTGGTTGCACAAAATAGACCTACCGTGCGTGAACTATAACACAGTCCATTAGTGTGCATTTTAAAATGCGTCTGTTTAGCAACCCACAACTGAGTTGACACGTTTGAAACATTGGCTCCCACTGATAAACTTGAAAAAGGCTAATAATAGCTTGTAAGATGTCTTGCGCATTGCCATTTTGTTCGCATCGCATCGGTTACTTCTGCGAAATTAACAAGCAGCTAGGCGAACTCGATCTAGTCATGTCTGAGACAGTCAGTCAGGTGACCAAAGCGGAGGCAGCACGATGCAACTGAAGCGTACTCATTAATAAGAACATGAAATAGAATTGTTGTGGTTCAAAAGGGTAATAGGAGTCCAAAGAGAGAGATGGTTGAAAATCCATACAGATTGAACGGAAGTAGTGAGATACGGTTAGAAAATCTATACGAATCAAACAGAATTAAAAAGATGTACATCGGTTTACACTGATTAAAAAGATAACGCAATACGGATTTAGGACGGATAGGGGTGGTTCAGTATTTGTTAGATTGTATGAACAATACGTCGGTCTAAAAAGTTAGGGTTCGGAAAAATACGGAATCGTAAAATGGAATTAAAAAGCACCAGTTGCATTTTTACCAACGTAGCGCAAGGCTAGTCACCAAATGAATTGATACGACCGCACAGTATACACAAACTCTCAACGTGTCAATCAAGCACCGCCGCATCACATAATGCTTATCGTGGTTATATTTTGTTGCGGTAATGAGCACTAAAAGTCAGAAATGCCAGAATAACCGCCAATAATAGCAGTAGCGTAAGTATGGCATGTATGCATAGCGCGAAAATGTCATAACATAAACAGTCCCTGAAGAATAGTGGTCGGATGACCGGAGCCCGGGTCACACTGCAACCTGCGGTGTCGGCATGAACGGCGAAATTGCACAACCATCTAGTGTGACTGTGAAGCGTGGCTTTTTACTGTGGAAGATGTTCAGTGACAATTTCTGACACAGTGTAGTATTTGCGTGAAACTATATGTGAAGTGGGATCAACGATACAACTCACCGGAACGCACTGAACTGTCTATATTTGTCCGGACGCGTTCTGGGAGCGTCACCCCAATAATGCGCCATGAGCTATTCAGTGGAAGCGATAGACAGCGCACAACGTGCATTAATGGTGCGAAGGCAAACACGACAAGGTGGTAACGGTCTCCCGATTTGGATTCAAATGACAATGCTCACTTGCTGTCCCACACGTTAACAGAAATGGAGGGATCAAAAACAACGACGCCATTGTTATGAGAATATGTGCTATCATTATCCTCTACTTATTTGTATTACTAGTGTTTATTTTAATGTAACAGTAAGTAGACAATTCGGTAGCTAAGAAGAGTGAAACAGAAGAGAAACTGAAAACTGCCAACAGTAACACAAAAAGGTAGAATCTGTGCACCACGATTTGCCAGGTAGATTTTATACAAGTATATAGATATGCCCAAGCGTGTTCAAACAGAGTGGACCAATTAAGCTGAACTTAGCCACAGAGTGAAAACAACACAAAAGGTAAATCCGGATTGCAGTTTTGAATATCATACAAACAAATCCGTCACGAAGTAATAAGTTTCATGGTTTCGGCTCAAATGGTCGTCACAGTGACAAGAGAATACATGAAAATACGCAAAAGTTTGCTAGGGTTCTATAATCCCATAGAAGGAAGCACTTCGTAGAGTTCATAATCGTTGTCACAATAGTGCTATTCTAGTAAACATATAGTCACCCGTTCTAACTCCGGTTGCTATGGATGCTTTTGCGGAAGTCCGGAGCAGTCTGGTTGTATGCACTCCACGTGGCAGGATACATAAAAACGCATACCAGACGGTGCAAAAGATTAAGAACCAACTTTGGCTTAACGTCACTAAGATGGATAGTGTCACGTGCGAACATTTCCAACTAGAGGTGCAGACAGTCAAAGGTGCAATAACCTAGCGGATGACATGTCCAAACAATACCCACAGAAGCATTGAAAAACTTTAAAGCCATGGTTTCGAATCATTTATGGAACTACCAGTTACCATCGAAAGCACTGAACAACGAACGACGTTTACTCAGAAATGGAATATGTAAATCCTCCAACGCACACTGCATTTCCACTGTTTTCTTTCAATGTCCATAATCTCCATAACTTCCCAAATTTCTTTCGCCTCTAGTAGCTTGTATCGGTCCAAAGCGTACTGATCGGCCTTCCATTTGGCCTGCCTCACAAATTGATCAATTAGTACATGGCTTAAGGCTGATTAGTTGCCCACACGTTGGCAGACATGCAAGACAAGGTCGACGATCGTAACACAGTCCCTCAGAGGCCCATCTGAACTCATGTTCGCCATCGTAAACCAGATTCTTCTCTAAGCCAAATTTCAACATGAAAAAGCGCGTGATCACCGCGGCGGACAGGAATGAACTATTTGAACTATTTAGTGTCTCGAAATGCGAAATGTGAGTAACGCGCGCGTAATTTCACAACTACTACGAGAACATTGTTTGTTCAAAAGGTGCATTAAGTCGGCAGTGTTAATGCAAGTCCCATATAAGATGAAGGTGCATTTTGTGACATTTCATTTTGTGTTACATAAACTGTCTAATGTTTCTTCAAAACTTAAATTACTGCGGGAGGTTGAGTGTGCAAAAGTTCAACTGAACTTTTTACGTGAGAGACATCTATTAATGTTTCACTGACTAAAGCAACTATCAGTTCTCTTTAAGTTTGTTCTGGTGACTCACTGTTGTATCTTGCACAACAGGAGAGATGTTGTTCTTAATGGATCTCTAATACATGGTAACTGTAGAGGATCAAATTTGTCACGGGGAACCATTCCAGCATGGTTTCAAGGCGCCGCGAAAAAACAGTGACGAGGAACGGAGAACGAAATAATGGAGATACCTATCGGAATACTGCGGCCCACGTCCTGACTGTTCACAATGCGTTTGTTCACAAAACAATATGTATTTTCACAATGTTTTGTTAACATTTCTGAAAATATTGTAAACTGTTGATGCTTACTAGGCAACGGAGGAGCAGGTGGTATTGAACCAAATAGTAAATTGGGGTTACACGTTTCTCTCTATCGCTCCCTGAACGCCCTAAAAGTGTACTGTTAGGTACACCCAAGTGTCGCTCGCAAAACACCCAAAAAAAACATCTACAGAACGTTCGGATGATACTAAAAGGACAGCCGTCCTACTAGGATCCGGTTAGACAATTAATCACCGCAAATCATAACTAGGGTAAACATTTCCAAGTTCACCATGATTTTAAAACAAACGCGACGAGCGAACGACACAAATAAAGTTGCAGTTAGCCGTCAAAGCAAAACTGTGAACGTACAGCCAACGATCAAACCATAAATGCACTAAAGAAAACGTTTGCTGAAGTTCATACGAACAACACTTCACAGCAATAGTAAAGTATTCTACAGTATTTGGCGTAGGATTAATCCACATGGTCCGCAGTGTTCAACGCACTTCTCAGGGCGGTTGGAAATGAATCCTTGATTCACATTTAAATTTATTACGAAAGTTATGATCGGTTAGCCTATGACAATCAAAAGACGGCTAACTGCCTTAATGTGGAACGAAGGTAGCACGCTACAACAGACCCTAACAGACACTTCAATAATACGAACTGTGTAAAACATTTGTTTCGCAGTCTCGAAAAAAATGTTGCAGGACTAAACAGCTGTAGAATACAATGAAATACAATATATTGAGAAATGTGAATGATGTTATAGTCTGCTATAACCAATACACGCTTATTTTAAACCCCAGGACCGATAAGTGACATGACAGTCTGGAAAAATTACAATCACGTTTAGGGTGAGATTAACCGCTGGATAGTCTTGTTCCTCAATAGACGAACTTCTAATAGTAATGCTGATCCTATCCTCTCTTCTCTTGCGTTCATCTCAGCGGGTGTGCCTAATGGCTCGATGCTTGGGCCGCTACTATTTTTAATTTGCATCAGCGACCTTTCGGGAATAATTTCTACTAAATCAGTGGTGTATGCAGACGACCTTAAAATCTGGAACTGTCATGATTTCAGCGTACTTCAAGTTGACCTCGATAATGCCAAGCAGTGGTCACAGAAACGGTGTACCCTCACTAATGACGACAAGTGGGCAAACCAGCTTCTAAACTGAGTTTCCAGAAACGCGTTCACTACACATATTAGAAGGGCAGCTAAGAAGAGATTTGCTGTATTAGGCATGATGAAGTGGACACTCCCATGTATACATATGTATAGATAAGAAAGCTTTCTAAAGGTTTCCGGAGGTTACGTCAGATGAACTGAACCAACTCGGTGAGCATGTACTCCCAGCCTCGCTCCCGCGTAACAGTTGCGTAACACTGAGTCACCGAATGTGACTATACTACATATCGTGGCGATAACTGCACCGGCTCCAACGTCGTAGCATCTGATAGACTAAGCTTATGAAACAGAAGCGGCCGGTAAAAAAATAATAGTCAACACTTCCGAATTAAGGTTAACAATTTGACACTAAAAACATCACCAACTTTATTCACTAACTCACCTGAATCGTAACTACCAGTCTCAGAAGTTGATCGACTAGGAAGCCGTTGCTTTCTTGAGGGTAAAATAAACTTGGAATCCTAGGAGATCAGAAAATAAAATCCACTGCACCTTCATTGACTCTTCAAACACGTTATCACCTCTAAACTTCTGTGGCTTCTCCATTACGGGGCCCTGGAGCAAGGAACCGCCAGGATTCATGACTTTACAAGGTCACTTATCAAGCAACCGCCTCGTGCGAGTTCAGTGAAACCAATTCCGTTCACTTGACCTATGACCACCGACAATGACATCGAGTTTGTTGCACTAGTGAGTTCAGGAGATCTCGCCCTGCTGCAACAATAAACGAAAATATAGCTTCGCTTGATGTCTGTCAGAAAGAACCTTTACAGAGTGATGTGCGCCTGGAGATGCCATCGTTTTGGCATCTCAAGTTCAAGTTCAATTCGCACAAGACGAAATGGCTGCTGCCAATCGAGCGTCCAGAATATTTGCATCGGAATGCCAGAGAACAGTACCCAGAGCTGCGACTGTCCCACTTGAAGCAGGAATGACGAATTTTTCAGCTTCCGTTTTGCAATTTCGAGCCCGTTTTGATTATCGAGTAATCTATGTGGGCAGAAAGATTGAGGGAGGGGAGAATGAAAGAAAAATAATTGCACACCCCAATGGCTGCTTAAATACATGATAATTGGCGTGAGCTTTCTTCACACTACCAGGGTCCTCAACCATGATAGACAAGACCGACAGGTAGTGCTATACTCCATAATGGAGGCATCAGCAAACCCTCTAGTTACATCTCCAACTCCATCCCCTCTTAAGCAGGATCACCGGAATAGCATACTTCCGTAGGTATGTTGTCACAGACGTATTTGGCCCTCACCTTCCCCTAACTGTGCAGGCATTCTACCATCTAGGGAGGCTTTGAGCGGGTAACTCGAAATTTGGTTCAAATTTTCTCGCTGTTATTGCCTACCCATTGTTTTGCTCCATTGGTGCCCTGTGCATCAAAAAGTTGCATTCGTTGACTGTTATTCGTTACAGGATAACATATCTAATCATTATATATTGGAACCTTTAGGTTGCATTGTATCCGTTTCGTTATCTGTTTTATATTGTTTATTTCTTCTTTCTGTTGACAATTACGCGAGTGAGCTGTAACAGTGCTGAGACTCAATTGACTGAGGCAGCGAGCATTTGTGGCCGCCATGGATGCCAATGTCCGTGCAAAACGGTATGCAGTGTCACCAGTGCCAGAGGTGGTATCACTTCAAGTGCATTATCATCAATGAACACCAGTATAAGCAACTTCTTCTTCTGCTTTAAATTTTATCTGCATGAGCTGCAGGTTTGACGAAAGTCAAGGCGCCGCTTTGCCGCTGAGTGTAGCGACGCAGAAAACCTGCAACTGTAAATGCGGAGATGTTCTTTTTAGCACTATTTGTCCTCCTGTTTCTTCTATGGGGAATAGGATGGAGGAATATCAGCGGACCATGCTCGAAATGAAGCTGGAACTCCAGTCAATAAACGAATACATAGCGCTTGCCCCCCCCCTGGTGTCGTGGTCACCAAGAAGGCAGTTGCCCTATCAACTGCACAAATGGAGGAGGCAGCGGCGACTAGGAAAGAAAAAGCTCTCAGAGAAAGGAGAGTTGTTTTCTGGGGCCGCTTCTCCACAACATCTTCACCAACCGAACTAGCTAAGTCAGTCTTGGCCTCTTCGTTCTCGCTGGACGTTACAATTCTTGTACTCGCGAGCAAGCTACGAGCCAAAACCACCAAAAGTCCGTTGGCCTTCTGATAACCTAGCCAGCCATGCTGAGTTCCAATACAGTGGTGGAAAAATCAGAGGCTCTGAAATCCACCAACGTCCAGCTGAATGGTGTTTCTTCCGACCGCTCTCGGCAAGAGTGGCCGAAACGGGAGCAGCTGACTAAAACTAAGTCACGAATCGTGGCGGGCCGGAAACTACAACTGGAGACTAAGGTCATGGTTTCTGCTCAAGAAGTATTCACACAAGCCTATTTGCCAGCTGTGGAAAGCGAGGAGGCTGTTTCCGTAGTCGCTATCCCAACGGCCGACGCTCCAAGCAAGGGCAAAATTGTTCAAGATACCGCACAAATGCCGTTCTCCAAGTTACCCACACCAAAAGCCACCAAGATGCCTCATAGAAAATTCTTTCTTTCAAGAATTCAAAACGATAGTGGCCTGTTGGGGATGCCGCCTGTAAACCAAAAAGCATTTCATTGGCACAACCCACAAACCATTTCTATCAGTGGCTCTGTACAACCACGCACACTGCCTCCCTTCAAACCCTGCACCCGGCAGACGAAGAAGTCAAATTTTCCGTGGGTGAGAACTCTCATGCATCCCCCGAAAAAGTGGAATTTAGCAGGTATACAAGGGTCGCAAGTTGCGGCACCGGAAGTGCCGGTCAAGCGTCCTGTAGGGACGTTGACGTACGCACAATCAGTGACGTCATGCCCACAGTTTCAAAGGAGGGCCATCATAACCACTCAGCAGTACATGCCGAGCCCAACATCACCACCCTCCTCGATTCTAGGCCTTCTTTCCCAAACTCTTCCCCGCACTCTCCTCTCCCTTTTTTCGAGAGGTCAAGAGACGAAGTAGCTCTTAAGTGCGTGTGTACGAACTGTCTGGGTTTGTTTAATAAGTTATTGGAAATCAGACAGTTGACTCATGACACACCACCCCACATTTTTGCTTTCACGGAGACCTGGCTTACATGTGACACCAGTGACAATGAACTGAGTGTCCGCGGGTATTCAGTTTACCGAGCTGACTCCGCCCAAGGGAGAATGGGGGGTTCTGCCATTTTCCTTCAGCATTGTCTTCCAACACCCACGGTTGTCGGTTGATTTCATTCCTCTGATAAATGTGATGCTTTGTGGCTTCGATTGGCTTTGCGAGGCCGAAACTCACTCCCAGTGGGGGTTATCTATCGCTCTCCTTCATCTGACGTCTCTGATGACGACACTCTTCTTGTAAACCTAGACAACTTCCTAGACCATCTAAACTTTACTCATCTGCTTATAATGGGCGACTTCAATACATCAGTCTTCCACCAGGAATGTGAAAGCGGATTCTCGACCTCTTTATCGACGCTGATACGACGAAGAGTGTGGACACAGCATGTCAACGCCCCAACGCGGCATCGTTCTGGTCAGACTCACTCCTTGCTCGACCTAGTTATCACTAATGAGAGCCACCTGGTAGACAAAATGATCATCAAACCACCACTTGGACACAGTGACCACTCTCTGCTCATCTTTGATCTTATATGTTACTGGTTACAACAACCAGTAAAAAAACTCCACAGTCCGAAACTTTCATCAGGCTGATTTTAACGGCCTGAGGAGCTACGTAGGTTCATTACTTCTTGATTATGGCTCCGCGGACCACAACCACTGTGCACTTCAAAGCGCAATTGAGAAAGCGGACAACCTATTTGTGCCGCGCAAACTGTGCACTTTCTCTTATCGGCCACCTCTTCTGCGCAGAATACGTCGTCTCCTTGATGACCGTTCCCATTTATTCACGAAGTATAAAATTACGGGAAATTTAGAGGACCTACATGCGTTCGACATCGTTTGAAATAGGTGTAGATGGGAAATCCGTGAGCACATCAAGCTCGTACAAGAAAAGGTCCTCATCAAAGCTCGCGGGAACAAAAACTTCTTACTTAAGCATATGCGACGACTAAGAAAAAATAAACCCTAGACACTTTCTCTTCGGCTGTCTGACGGGAGACCTCATCTGACTCCCTAGTTGTTGCCGAGTTATTTAAGGAATACTACACGGCACTCTACAATGTCGAACCACCGGCCTGCCACCCTATCCTTCAGCAGCAGAATTTCCGGCAACCACTCGTTACCGCTGAGTTTTCCGTGCTGGATGTTGAGGACCTTTTATTTAAGGCAAATTCATATAGTGCAGTGGGTCCTGACAAGATCCATCCCGGTCTGGCAGAACCCTTTTATAAGCTGTTCACACACAAACTTCAGACTGGCATTCTTTCGAGCACATGGAAAGGGGCGACGGTCACCCCCATATTTAAAGCGGGTGACCGGCACTCTCCGGCTAGTTGTCGGCTAATCAGCCTTACTGGCATTGCGTGTAAGATAATGGAACGTTTATTAAAGCTTGCCATCCTTAAGCACCTTTTATCAAACCATCTTTTTCCTCTACCCAGCATGGCTTCCTTCCTAATCGGTCATGCGTAACTAATATGCTTACTTTCATGGACGTCTAGAGTTAAAACCGGATCAGAACTTCCATCTCCCTCTTTCATTTCTGTGGGAGTTCCTCAAGGGTCAGTGCTAGGTCCTCTGTTATTTCTGATCTATATAAATGACCTTCCGGACAATATTTCTAGCAACACCCCCCTATATGCAGATGACCTAAAAATCTGGAATACCACTGATCCCAGTGCACTGCAGATTGACCTTGACGCGATTATGCGTTGGTCGAATGATTTGAGTCTCCCACTAAATAACAGTAAGTGCGCAAATATGTCACTGGGTGGAGATTCTGGCAATGCCTTCGTGATTCATAGTGCGTTTGGCACAGTAGATATCATGAAAATCAATCTGAAGAAAGATCTGGGCATCTGGCTGCCGTCTAACTTATCTTTAGCGCATCACCATGAGATGGCAGCGAAAAAAAGGCTTCCTACTCTTAGGATGATTAAGCGCACTTTACCCCGCATAGACAAGAAAGCGTTCCAAATGCTTTACGAAGTTTATATGTAGCCGCTCCTCGGTTATGCTAATCAGGTCGTTTATACCAGCCTGAAGGAAGACATATTAGCCGTTGAGCGTGTCCAGCGCGTGACTACCAAACTAGTCACAGGTCTCTAGTGTCGTATACGAGTCCGGACTTGAAATTCTTGATCTATACCCACTCGAATTTCGACGGCTCCGTGGTGATTTAATTTTCACACACTTCCTCTTTAGAGTAGGCCTCGTTGATCAGTTCTTCCCTGTAGCGAATGATGACGGTCGACGAGGATATAACACGAAGCTTTTCAAGCCTCGTCCTCGGACATTCTTAGACAGAAGTTTTTTCTACAGGGTTGTTTACTTCTGGAACAGTCTTCCTGCTGAGGTCGTCAGTAGCGCTTCGAGCATGAATGCTAGCCGTAGAACGTGAGTTCCCGAACTGTCACGTTCGGGAAAATTATTTTCCTGGAACAAATCGTTTGAATGGCTTGGTAACTGATGCAGGAATTGAAATCGTCGAAATCTGCGTCATGGCTCCATATCTGTTTTTTTTTAACTGACCAATAATTGAAAACCACCATCTCGTAATTGTTTTTCGAAAACTGGTATTGTAATACAGTTCGCTGTCGTGTGAACGACGCCACATTAGTTTTCGACTGTGTAAGTTGTGTGCATGACTTACTGGGCCTCTGGCTCATGCCTGTCCGTTTTCGTTACCATTCCAGATTCGTGTTTGGCCCTCGTCCTTCAGAGAAACGCTGTTCCTCAGTGCCTACACTCCGTTGCACATTATAGTATGTCTGCCGTTGTTGTGGTCGATTTCTTGTGTAAATACCATCACAAGAATGCTGGGGTTATTTGTAATGTGCTTTTCTACATTTGCCGTTTGTTTTTTATTTTACTTCCGGTTGTTTATTTGTAGGAAATGGATTATATTGCTATTTTCAAGGTGATGTTTGAGGATCGCGAATTTCACAATTTCAGGAGTGTCTTCAGAGATACATGGACGAGGTGGACGTTATTTATGTTTGTGGAACGAGCCGTGGTTCGGAAACTGACCTGATTTAACATATGATAAACGTCTGAGTATGTCGCATGTAATCATGCTATGATCAACGCCTAAGCATGTAAAATGTATTCATGCTAGTAACTGCTCCGTCCAGTTCACTCAGCCTGTGATCAACGGATAATTATGCCACATATGTTGACCTTAACAGCTGCTCCGTCCAGTTTACTTAAGCTATGATCAACTGATAATTATCTCGCGTATAGGTTGATCTTAATAGCTGCTCCGTCCAGTTCACTTAAACTATGATAAACGCATAAGTATGTCACGAATTTTCATGCTAGTTACTGCTCCGTCCAGTTAACTCAACCGATGATAAACGGATAATTATGATGCATATATTGACCTTGATAGCTGCTCCGTCCAGTTCACTTAAGCTATGATCAACGCATAAGTATGTCACATGTATTCATGCTAGTAGCTGCTCCGTCCAGTTCACTTAAGCTATGATCAACGTCTAAGTATGTGAAATGTAGTCATGCTAGTAGCTGCTCCGTCCAGTTAACTCAAGCTATGGTCAACGTCTAAGTATGTCACATGTATTCATGCTAGTAGCTGCTCCGTCCAGTTCACTTAAGCTATGATCAATGTCTAAGTATGTCACATGTATTCATGCTAGTAGCTACTCCGTCCAGTTCACTCAACCGATGATAAACGGATATTTATGATGCATATGTTGACATTGATAGCTGCTCCGTCCAATTCACTTAAGCTATGATCAACGCCTAAGCATGTCACATGTGTTCATGCTAGTATCTGTTCCGTCCGGTTAACTTAACATATGATCAACGTCTGAGTATGTCGCATGTATTCATGCTATTAGCTACTCCGTCCAGTTCACCTAGGCTATGGTCAACGAAAAATTATGTCGCATATGTTGGCCTTCATAGTTGCTCCGTCCAGTTCAATTTAGCTATGATCAACGTCTAAGTATGTGAAATGTATTCATGCTGGTAGCTGCTCCGTCCAATTCACTTAAGCTATGATCAACGGCTAATTATGTAGTATGCGTTCACACTGGTAGCTGCTCCATCCAGTTCGCTTGAGCTATGATCAACGCCTAATTATGTAATACACGTTCACACAAGTAACTCCCCTGTCCAGTTCGCTAAACCTATGATCAAGGTTGATGAGCAGAAATCGGGATAATTCAGAATATACGTGTATTTAGACCGTTGGGCATACGTTGTAATGATCTCCTCCAGTTATGGTCAAAAATGAAACTACATGCTGGCAGCCGTCAGTGAAGTCTGTAGCCCGCGAAACCATAGACCAACTACCATAGGAATCATAATCGTCCATGTTACGAAGATAGGAGGGTTGTAGCTGAAGTGGTGGAAGTGGGAATCAATGTTTTCGTCAGATAAATCATGGGTATCAAATTCGGTCACTATCTGTCACATAAATGAGCACTGACTCGCGTACACGTGGCAAGCAATATATTCAAGAATAGTCAATAAGCAATAAACAAAACAATACGCACGTTGTTACAAATTGAGTGGGACGTGTTATCCATGTTCACACTATACCGTAGGTAGAAACAACCAGGTGAAAACGCAGACCCTTCTCCACTGGAAATACTATAAAGGAATCAAGCTGAACACATAATTCAGGTGAATAATTAAGCAACGACCGTGGCGGCATAGCTTTAATTAGGAATTACTGTGATATTTTGTGTACAATGCAATGTAAACGCAACGTGGTCGAGGATTACAAGTTCAATAATATTTACAAAACCACGCGAAATTGAGCGTTTCTGCTAAGTTGATTATGTATTCTACCACGGAAATTTCGACGGAAGCATTTTCAGGACGTACAATCGATGAGGAAAGCCAAAATGATGCTTCTGTCGAAAAAAATGTCCACACATTTTTTTCAACAAAAGTGCAAATATAGACAATTTTTACGTATAGCTGATTTTTCTCATTGCAACGCTTTCATTATACTCCCATAAGATATGTATATTTGTCCCGCAATATGCGTTTTAATATTTCATGAAAAATTTGAAAAATCTTTTCGCGCCTAAGTGGCCGTTTTCAACTCGGTTCGGCCTTGAAGCACCATCCCGGCGAATTGCTGGGTGTGTTCTTTAATATCATTCTTTCAGAAGTTCTCTTCGTTTCCATTCCAGCTGGAATGTACGCTAGCGTACATCCTGATTCCATGGAATAGTTGCCAACAGTGGTGCCAATGAGTGGTGAAGCATGGTGAATTGTCCTACGTTGAATTAGGTTATAGGCGTCTCTCACGTCTGTAGTATTATAAAAAGTTTAGTACTCATGTTTCAACAACAGTTCGATTTTCGAAGTTATAATCATGCTTTCCTGCTTAATCACGAGGAAATTTCAATATAAACATGCGTTTCCACGTCTATGACGTCAATTTTCATTATATTTTACCTTCATATTTCCGAAATAACGCAAAATGCGACTTTGGGTTATTTTTCCATTAATCCCTATGTCATTAAACAACCGCACATATCCTGTTTACGTCTTCAGAATACTGAAACAAAGAAATCTCTAGGGAACAGATTTTCAAGATTTCAATTTCTGCAACATATCACACATTTTCAACAACTTTAATTGCTACGAATTATTTTTTAACTGAAAGATAACGGAGATATTCACGTTCTACCGATTACACGCAGCGTAAAATACTAATCTAGCAAAGTGGAATAAAATACTAATCCAGCAACTTCTTAAGTAAGTGAAAGTCTAATAAGACTTTGAAGCGGTCCCTAAAAGAACATCTAACAACCTCGTATGTAAGGTCATTCCAGTGGTTGATTACCCCGTAAGAGAAGAACTGTTGCCTAAGGAATGTCCGGGGTCGATTTTCATAGAGTTTCTTGCCGTGAGCCCTCCGAGTTTTATTAACCACCGTTGTAAAGAACTAGTGCACGAGTCCTGTGCAGAAAAAGTAGTACGTAAGATATTGCTGAAGGAAAACCGCAGAACACCCCAGTTCTCCCTCAGACGAATTTAGCTCGGTGAACTGAATATCCGGGGATACTCAGTTCACTGTCGCTGAACTATGTTGTAAACAGGGTCTCCGTGAAAGCAAATACGTGGGGTTGTGTGTCATGAAATAACTTTTCGGTTTCCAGTAATTTACTGAACGAGCTCAGACAGTTCGTATACATTAGCTTACGAGGTACTTCTCCTTTAGATTTCGTGAAAAAAATAAAAAGAAGAGCGCAAGGGAGAGCTTGAGATAGAAATGAATGGGGTGGTGGGGTTGAACTCGGTCTGTTCTACCAAATTGTTTTGACGACCCTCCGTTGAGGCTGCAGGCCTGAAATCAACGCTTGTGCATACCTCAGCCACCATAAATGACGCTTGACCGGCATTATTGGCGTCATAGTTTGTGATCTCTTCACGCTTGTCAAATTTCAAAATTTGGGAGGGTGTTTGGATGTTATTGCCCACGGAAAATTTGATCTTTTACTCCGCTGGGGTGGGGCTTGATAGTGTGCAATGTGTACCGTTTTTTGAAGCCACTGATGGAAATACATAGTGGGGCGGGTCCAAGAAATGCCTTTTGGGTCACAGGAGTTGGCCTCAACAGGCTCCTATCGTTTCGAATTCCTGGAAAAAAATATTCTGCTGAACCTTTTGATGGGCTTTGGGATAGGTAAGTCGGTAAACGATTTTTGTGTGGTTCCGTTGTCTTCTACTCTTGTGCCTGTGCTTGGGGTGACGGTCGTTTGAACGGTGACCACAGAAACGGCGCCTCACCTTCCACTACTGGCAAGTAAGCCTCAGTGGATAGTCTTGGAGCATGATCCATGACCTTAGCCTCCAGATGTAGCTTTCAGTCTGCCATGATTCGTGACTCAGTCTTAGTCCGCTGCTCGCATCTCACTATTTCGTGCCCAGGGCTATCAAAAGACACGCCTTTCAGGTGGGCGGTAGCAGACTTCACTGTCTCGGTGCTGAGCGTGAATCGTAAGGTTGCCAAAAGACCAGGTGACTTGCTGATCATTTGGTGCGCAGCTTGCTCGCGAGTACGAGATTTATGACGTCCGGGGGAGTGAAGAAGCCAAAACTGATTTGGCTAGCCCGGTTGGAAAAGGTGTTGGAAAGGAGCGGCCCCCTAAAACAACCCTAACTACTCTGAGAGCTTTCTCCTTCATTTTAATTGCTACCAACTCTATGTATGTAGTTGACAACGACTGGTCTTCGTTGGGGCCAGTGCATTTGAGGTGATACCACTTCTGGCACTGGTAGCACCGCATGCTGTTTTGTACGGACAGTGTGCACCCTTACTGGCCGCAAATGCTAACTGCCTCATTCAGTGTTTGCTGAGCCCTAGCACTGCTATATCTAACTCGGGTCATTGCCGACAGGAAGAAGCAATGTGCGGTGCAAAACAGATGCAGGAACAAATATTATGTAATACAAATAATTCAAAACCTATTGAAATATTGTGTTCTTTGGGAACAAATAACAACAATCGTATGCAATTTTTTGATGCGCATGGCGCCAATAAGGCGAAAGTATGGGCATGCAATGGCAGAGAGAAAATTTAAACCAAGGTTTGAGTTACCCGGGATGAGTCTGAGTGTTCCTAAATTTCTAACATTTCGTAGTACTTGGCTACTTGATCCTGCAGCTATGCTTCCGAAAGATGGTTACACTGCATCAACACTGGCACTGATCCTGCCTACTAATCAATGGGATTTGATCCAGGTTGCCTCGTGCCATTTAGATTTTCGGTTGTTTATCTAGTGCGGGTTCGTTCTTAGTCATATTAGGTATTTTTAGGACTACACTAATGTACCTTCCTAGTTTGCATGGTTTTTAGTTGTAGTATTTTGCTTTTGTTATTGCCTAACACTTTTGTTGATCATCGCATCGTTGTATTGTAGTCCAGTTTTGTATTATTGTATAACTCACTCTTGTATTGTTGTATAACTCACTTTTGTATTATTGTTTAATTCACTTTTGTATAGTGTCTCATCGCTGTATTGTATTCTATTCCAGTTTTGAACCAACTCGGTGAAAAAGTTCTTGTTATGGATGACCTAGGTCCTAATTGCGGGGACTGCGGGTGTCGTAAGCCGGTTACTGAGGGTATTCAGTGCGATAACTGTGAGAAGTTGTATCACAGTCGGTGCTCCAAACTGACCGAAGTTGCAATAATGTTGTATAGACAACATAAATATTTGAAGTGGGTCTCCTCACACTGCCGTTCATTGGCGGAAGTCTTCGCACGACTACCGAGAAACTCTGAAAGCCATTGGGGCATTGTTAAAAAGAAAGTGCCCAAAAATTCCTGCCGAGCAGAGAGAGTGTAAGATAGAGAAGGTAATTGAAAAGCAGAGGAAAGAGGTAGCAGCCACCGGTATCAAACGCATACATAGGGCAAATAGCTGGAGACTAAGCAATTCTAACGGAGCTCAAAACCAGGCAGTTCAAATACTTATTGAGTTTATACAAGTCTCCCAAAGGGAATATGTACTCAGCAAGGCTGACAGAGTACATGAACTGTCACGAGGTAATTATCAACTCGTTGCGGACAATACAGTGGACTCAGAGTATGGCAGTAAGTCAGCGTTACCGCCGAAAACAACAGCCGGTAGTATTTCAGGTAGACCGTGGATCCAAGTGAAGGATATGGCCGTACTGGCAATTCCATTGATCCAGTGCGACAGACAAATTGAGTTACCGGAAAATGGCAGGGACGTTGGACCTAAAAAGATCTCACCCATGACTACATCTGTTACGACAATAGCATGTAGCGGTAGATCCGAGGCTGGCTATAGTAAAAGTAAGAGAACCTTATTCACCGCCAAGTTAAGCACCATCTGTATGACGGAACAGAGAACCAACAGGACACGGGAAAGCCAGGAAGCTTCAATTAGTAGAGCAAGGTCGGAAAAACCACGAAATTGGCAACAACTAAGGCCAAACCCCACGGGAAAGGGGTTGTCTCTGAACGTAAGCCCTTAAAGGGGAGTCAAGCAATCTGCCACAGTCAGGTTGCTGCTAAGGAAGCCGCCGGACCAATGACGATGACAATGCATGAAAAAGGGATACGAAGCCAAAGGAAAGCGTTAGTGTTGCTGTGGTCGAAAGAGTTGGAAAGCTTAAGGAAGCAGTGGATCCAAACGCTTTAGTGTTGGACAGAAGAGCTACTCAAAAAATGGGCAGTCCCCTCGGGTCCTCCGCCCGAGGGAAGTTCTGACACATCAAAGATATCTGGGCAAATGCTGTTTGGAAAGAACCTCCAGTTTTGGTTTACGAATACCTGCAGCATTAGCAATAAGTGGGGGGAGCTTGAGGAACGTAGTAAGGGTTTCGATGTCATAGCTGTGGCTGAAACATGGCTAAAACCGGAAGTAGCTTTGGGGAACTGCCCTCCATAGGACTTTTCCGTACACAGACAGGACCGCACGGATGGGCACGCGGGTGGAAGTGTCTTGTGGCCGGTAAGCAATCAGTACAAGCAGTGGGAGGCCCCATTCTCAGTATACACCCCGAATGTACAAGCAATTTCCTGCTACCTTCAGGAAGCTAACAGGAGACCGCTTTTTTGCATCATCTATAGGGGACAATTGGCTAGCAATGACAAAGATAAGCTTCTGCTGAATGTCTTAAACGCTCTAGTTAGTGATTCAGTGAACTCAGTGGTAGCTGGAGTCTTCAACCTTCCGAACCTCTCTTGGGACCATGAAACAACCAGGACGGGTGTCCCCGAAGGAATATTCCTGGACTGGTTGCACTCCAATTCGTTACGTCAGCATGTTCAGATGCCTGCTCGATTCTGACACGTGTATGCACCATCCGTGCTGGACCTAATATTTACTCGATAGGAACAGGGTACTGGAAACTTGGAAAGTGAGGCTCCGCTTGAAAAAAGCGATCAATGTGTTCAGAGTTTTGAAGTCCGCGCGACAAAAAGCTTCCCCTGAAAAAATTCGTTCGCAATTTTGGTTGAATGGATGCCTTATGGCCCTTGGAAGCGGCACAGGGAATGTTCTGGGCTCTTGAGGTGGAAAACGCTCCTCTAGAAGATATGTGGAAAGTAATCAAAGAAGGGCTTGTAGTACTAATGGACCAGTTTGCACCCCTAGTACCAGGAACAGTCCGAAATCGTCCAACCTGGTGGAGGCAAACGGTGCGTAAAGCGATTTTCAACAGAAACAAACGTTGTAGGAAATACAAGAAAAACGAGAGCCATCGTAACTGGCTAAAGTGTAAAACTTGTAGAAATGCAGCCTGCAAGGCCCAGCGCCTGGCAGAATACCGCTTCGAAACAGGTTTTGCGTGCAAGACAAAAGCAGCTCCGAAGCGCTTAACTCGTATGTTCAGTCCAAGGGAGCCAGCAGGCAAGAAGTAGGAGCCCTGTTGACAAAGGATGGTAAGCCAGCCACCGATGAAACAGAGAAAGCCAACCTCCTCCGCGAATTTTTTCCAGGGGGTTCGCAGGGGAGATGAGGGAAAGATTCTGCCAACATTGATAGAGTCTAGACCTCACAGTATAATGAACAATATAGTTTTTACCGAGGAAGAAGTTGGGAAGGTCCTAGGCTCTCTTAAGCCCTGAAAATCCGCAGGAGCTGGTGGCCTCCACCCGGGCATTGTTAAGCCATTAGCGAGAGTTCTTCACCCTCCACTATAGAACCTGTTTAAAACTTTCCTAAAGGAAGAAAAATTCCCAGAAGAGTTGCGCGTAGCCATGGTGGTCGCTATTCACAGGGGAGGCTCGCAAGACGAAATAATTACTGACCAGTGAGTCTGACGAGTATAGTTGGAAACTGCCTGGAACGGCTAATTAGGGACAAAGTTTCGAAGTATCTTGTTGAAAACAGCCTTCTTAGCATTGCACAACACACTTTTCATAAAGGGGAATCATGTCTATCCAACCTTTCGTACTTCATGGGTGAGGTCATGAAGCGTTTGGACGAAGGCCGGAAAGTCGAGGTTTGCTACTTGGATTTCAGCAAAGCCTTCGATTCAGTAAATCATCGTTATCTCATCCACAAAATGAAGTGGTTTGGTATCTCCAACCTAGTGTTTGACTGGGTAAAGGAGTTCTTAACCAACAAGGTTTTTGAAGTAAAAGTTGGAAGCGGATTCTCTGAAGCAGGTACAGCCCATATTGGCGTCCCTCAGTGATCTAGTAAGTGAGTTTAGCAACCCGTGCTTCGCATTCGCAGATGATGTTAAGATAGCAAGGTCTACAAATCGTGCCCCATTAACACAGGATCTGAAGGCAGTAGCAGAGTGATCCCTTAAATGGGACCTTCCACTGAACGCTGCCAGGTGCCAAACGGTAACTGGAAGCTCTGAAACCCTGGAAGTACCCGGTACCCGGGGTCCTTTCACCATTGCATGCATATAAAATGCCCGAGACCTAAGAGTATTGATCAAAAGCGACTTCAAACCCTTAGCCCAGTGTACAGCGGCCGCACAAAAAACCCGCAGTGAAATGTTTTGACTTAAGCGAGTTTTGTCTAACAAGCATCCGGAAGCATTCCTGCCGCAATACAAAGCTATTGTTTGACCTCACCTAGAGTACTGCGTGCAGGCGTGGGCTCCCTACTTACGTAAAGATATCCAGCGCATTGAGAGAGTGCAACGACTCGCAACCCGAACGATTACAGGATTTAAGGGTAAACCTTATCATGACCGTTTAAAGGAGCTCGGATGGAAAGGAGGAGAGTGAGAGGTGATCTTATCGTGACCTTCAGAACACTGAAAAGCCTAAGTGGCGTAAAGTCCACAGACTTGTTTGCACAAATGAGTCAAGAATCCATCACCAGAGGTCACAGTCTCAGACTGAAGAAAAGCAGGGCTCGTTTTGACGTAGGAGCAAACGTCTTCAGCAACCGGATAGTGAATGTGTGGAACAAGCTCCCAGATGAAGTAGTACATAGCGATAGTGTGACCTCATTCAAAATGCGACTGGATAAAGTGTGGCAGGAGATCTTTTCAGATCTTCTCTAGCATAGCGGACAAGACTTGACAGGTAGTAGTAGCATACAGGAATGTGGCAGCTTAAGGGCTCGTTTTTGTCCTGGAGTCAGTTTTTCAGGTTACATCTGTGACAGAGTGGCCTTGTAAGCATACTCGCATGCCGTAGGTAATGTACCACAGACGTTTATGGTCAAGCCTTCCATTGTAATGTATGGTGTGGGAAACATAGGTTTTTCAGGTTGAGAATGGAGGCTGGTCGGATGGGATCACCCCAGTGTTTTCTGGGCGATAATATTATTGCATTTCTCAAAATGGTAACATATCAACCTGTGGACCTTTCAAGTCTATGCACACTCCTCCCTTTTCCGGTCTCACATACCACAGTGTTTTATAAGGTTGAGATGTCTGCTCGGCACAAATTGGGAACCTCCGATCAGAGACCAAATTGCTAAAGCGTTTAAACATCGTCGCCTGCAGACCAGGAGCGGTGATACCACAGGGGGCAACTAGAGCAACCTGCATTCAGTCCCATACCGCTGTCTATTCAGGAGTAGTGGGTTTGAAGCAGTTCTCTTTTCAGTAGCTACACTCCACCTCACTCCTCAGTACCAGGTTGTCTACTGGTGTGACAGAGAGGTCAAAACAACGTGACCTAAAAAAATGCAATCAGTCCCAGAAACGCAATACACGGCATCAAAAGATAAAACCCCAACTGGGTGTCGTCGTGAAAACAAAAAAGGGGTGCAGAGTAAAATTGGTTATGACTGGTGGATCTTGATTCGTGCCAGAGATAGAATCAGGCCCACGGAGATCCGTTTATAACAGTGTGAGATGCAGGTGACCAGTTCTTTTATAGTGCTTTTTTTACACGTTTTTGTTGTGGGGTAACGGGTTGATAGAGTTACTTGCTACATAGAGTTACTTGCCGTTTAGGAAAGCGATTCAGCGACTCAGCGATTGATACACAGGTTCGAGGCAGAGGCACAAGGGTCCCGGATCCAGTCGGCTTTTCTTGTTCAGTGTCATGCGTGCGTCTGTTGATCTGAAAGGCATTGAGTGAAAACAAGGTGTAGTACCGCTCTTGGGAATTACAGTAAATATCAAAAAACAAACTAAGATTGCTTGCATAAAAGGAATTTTGGAAAATGAGAGTCAAGTAATGCTTTAAAGCGATCGCTCGAAGCAGCTGCGTATAACCGGTAGAACGTGAATATCTCCGTTATCTTTCAGTTAAAAAATAATTCGTAGCAATTAAAGTTGTTGAAAATGTGTGATATGTTGCAGAAATTGAAATCTTGAAAATCTGTTCCCTAGAGATTTCTTTGTTTCAGTATTCTGAAGACGTAAACAGGATATGTGCGGTTGTTTAATGACATAGGGATTAATGGAAAAATAACCCAAAGTCGCATTTTGCGTTATTTCGGAAATATGAAGGTAAAATATAATGAAAATTGACGTCATAGACGTGGAAACGCATGTTTATATTGAAATTTCCTCGTGATTAAGCAGGAAAGCATGATTATAACTTCGAAAATCGAACTGTTGTTGAAACATGAGTACTAAACTTTTTATAATACTACAAACGTGAGAGACGCCTATAACCTAATTCAACGTAGGACAATTCACCATGCTTCACCATTCGTTGGGACCACTGTTGTTAACTTTTCCATGGAATCAGGATGCATCCAGCGTACATGTTCTCTGGAATGGAAATAAA
>JTDE01021560.1:37915-51240 GCA_014338405.1 Paragonimus skrjabini miyazakii | reverse complement strand
GTCGGGGTACAGAGTCCAGCCCAAAGTGGGTAGAGAGCACAAGCCAATGATTGGACCACATAACGACCTTCACAACTCATGTGTTCCCTCGGACATCCCACTATCGCAGCAGCCAATGCGTGCAGTCGCAATCAAAAAGGCCGCAAAATATGAGTCTACTAGACCAATCATAAGCCACTTCCACAACTTGAAAATACAGTGGGGAAATTCTACTGCACTAAAACGAAAGGCTTTTACACTAAAGATACATTCTTATGCCTAAAAAAGAAACCAGTATGGAAAAAGGTATAGTAGACTGAACGTACGGACCACAAATCACTCCCAATAGACCCATGAAACTCTGTCGCTTACGGTTAACATGACCCCGCATCGGCTCACCTTGCGTTTCCCACCAGTCGTCTTTGATTCCACGAAACGGAACGCAATGGTATGTCCTCCCCTTGCCTTCACTGTTTGGGCACACTATGGAAACAGAAAACGCTTCATTCTTCTTTCGTATCATGCTTGCGATGACTGCGTTGTTGTCGTGAATCTAGTCCTGGCGGTTTTGACACTGGAAACGGATTGTTTAAATGATTGCTTCCGTGATCTGTTCCTTGAGATGTCGTTACATACTGTCAAGGACAGTAGATGTGGGAGCGTCTTCAAATAAATGACGATTGTACTCTAGAACATAGTCTTCATTCTTGAATCCTTCAGTCGCCTAAATTCTAGCTTCCTCCGCTAATCGGTCGATCTACTGTAAACAGCCTTGTAAACATGAATAAACAAGTCGTTTCTGACCAATCTGTGCCGCATTCAGCTCCGTGCATCCACGCGTGATACGTACTTCGTGAATGTCACGCTTTCGAACGATCACGTAATCATGTAAATGGTGGTGACCACCGCGTGAACGAGTCCACGTCATGCCCTCATTCGAATCCAACTGAAAACGTGTATTAATGGTATCCAACTCGTGAGTAGTGCACAAGCGGAACGGACCTTCACTTTTCTCATTGACTGCACTTATATCCTCAGGTTCAATGACACACGGCCATCTTGTGGTGATCAGGCTTGTAATAAAACAAAGAAATGAATTGACAAGGTTACAAATTTACATACAATAACCCAACGGATCTCACTACACTAGGTCCGCTGTAGATTGGAAGAAGTTTCTTCTTGAATGACAGAAATTCCAGCGAATTCGCTTCCTCTAGTGTGTTAAAAAAAAATTTGCAACGGCTAGACCACGATAACGACGACCATATGGAAGCTGAATGCAAGGCACGCGGATACGAAGTGTATTGATTCAAACACTTCACAAGTAGTCCGTATGTACAACGAACGTAGCAGGCATGAGGAATAATCTTTAGCGAGGGACCAAAAATGTAACAGACTTTACAAGCTTGTACGCTGCATTGTTCCGGGTTGCTATGCTGGATAGGAATTCGGTCCCACGTGGGTCAACTGTCAGATAGGCCAAAATGAACCACCCGGACAAAACGCAGTTACGCTCATGGGGCTGCATGTTTCACTACTGAATTCATATAGAAGCTTAAATAGTGAGGCACGGCCTCATGAGTGTACGGCAGAACTTTGCTTGTAGTTGAAGCTCTGCCGTCTTCCACACACGGAAGGTTAGAGGAAGTGCTATCAAATAGAGAAAACTCCAATCGCTCAGTGATTGATGGGGACGATCGGCGTATTATTTTTTTACAGTCGGAAAACTCACAGTGCTCCTCAGAATCATAGTGTTGGTTTTACTACGCATACCGCACACAGCAGTGATTGGAGTGAGAAGTCAGTCTCCTATTCATAGCGCCCCCGGGCTGGGTTGATTCCTCACCGGCGAGTGTGTCCAATTTTTGAGTCAGAGACTCCGGGCGGGGTCCACCAGGAAGACCTCTAGTCCTTGTTTGTCGGTCTGTTGGGTCGGAGGCCCCGTGTCGGGTTTCTCAAGCCAACTTGAGACACTCGTGGATGCAGAATACTGACTGTCGGTACATGGAACGTGTGAACGCTGTCCGGTCGCTGCTGCAGCGGACGGTCAAAAAGGCCGCACTGCATCGCTCACTATGAACCTGATCCGCTACGACATTGATGTCACGACCTTGAGTGGCTCAAGGCTTGTAGACCAGAATAAGCTCTGGGAGGCAGTCGTTTGTTGCACCTTCTGATTAATCGGTTGTTCAACAGATGTTCTGGAGCACGTGTCAGTTCTTTGACGTTAGCTGGACCGCATAGTATCACTCATCGAATATTCTTCATGCACCCACTAATTACGAACCTCTTCTTAGTGTTTATGGGCCACGCCGATGGTGCGAAGACCAGTTCTATGATGATCTCTCTGCAATAATCAGCTCGACATCGGTGAGTAACCGATTTCTTCTTCTGAGTGTCTTTAGCGCACGGGTTGAGTGCAGCTCATCGACTGGTCACACACATCCTATTTGGCCCCGTTCGGACGATTGTTTAACAATCCAGAGTCAGTATGCGCTTGTGTTAGGATGGTTGTCTAAGCACAATTGAGGTAGGATTCTGTGTTACAGAGGTCGTTTGGCTCGTTGTACTCTTGTCCCCCATTATAGTCGTGTATCTACTTTTTTGGTTGTGTATGATTCGCTTGTGTTTGCCTGTCTACTGGTTTTTAGAACTTATGGTTTACTATGCTTTTCAGTATCAAAACTCTTTAGAACGGATCAGTCATGATGTAAGGCCTACTATTTACTCATCAAGTTCCCTATAATGTTCCCCTTTTTTACGAAATACCGTTGAACGTCCCAGCGGCTACGAAATCGTGCAGGCGAGCGTCTAGTTCGACAAATTGAGGCCTACAATGATAACGAAGTGGATGTTGCTGTACTCCTTGAAGATTCTCAAGCCCGTGAACTGTATCAACAGGAATGCGAGCAACGAGAAAGCGAACTGTTTGCGTTGCATACCCAGATGAGCAATATGAAGTCTGAATTCGAAGCTCAAGCGAACGAACTTCGTACCGCATTGAGCACCCTTCAGCTTCGGTGCACAGAATTGGAGGTTTGTCTTTTTCCCACTGGTGGTGTTTAACATATTCGTTTGCTTAGGTCCAAACTTATGCAGTTGTTACGCATACGCCGTTTGACTGAATCGGTTTTGTGCAACGCATCGATCTGATTGCGAACTTTGGTGCATAAACGCAGTGTATTTTTCCACTTCACTCATCTAGTTAGTTATGTGTGCTCTTAGATCAGTGATAGTGGTCAACCGACTTTGGAACAGTTTAAGTCACACCACGGTAATTTGTGATATTTATCTGAACCAAACTTCCGGTTAACTTAGCCAAATGACTGGGAGTTATGACGATATGGATAGACTTATTACACTACAGATTGTATTACCATCCGATTGCTTTTAAAATTTAGATTTCGATCAAATTTTTAAGAATTTGGAACTGTTCGTTCTTTTCCGGTTAGCCTATCTGTGCTTTGACTTCACCACTGGGTTTTGCGAACTTAGATTCTTAATTACCAAAAGATTCCACTTTTGCTAACGGTTGATTAAACTGATTTACCTGGACTTAGGGTTCCGGGTCTAAAAATTGTTCAATACTCTCTGGCTTGTCACACGCCAAGCTTACCCTAAATCACACTTCTGGGTGACTTGGGAACAATATTACATACATATTTCGTTTTATGGACTTGACTAGTGAGCAGTCGGAAAAGTACCACATTCTCTTGAATGAAGTGCTGTATTTTTTCCCCACATGCATACATGTGATAGCTTAATCAACAGTCAGAAAAGTGAGCGGTTGTATCGATCGATATATTTGGGGACTCCCATCTGTACAGACTTGAGTACAATTCGGTTGCGCATAATGCAGAAGTTGATTGTCTAATCTGTACTTTGTCTCTTCCCGTCTGGGCTGACGAAGTATCGCACACTTCATCTCTTGATTCGGCAAACGGACTAAAATATATGACCCAGGAAGACTGATAATTGGTCGATTTCGTACAGTTTGCCCACAGTAAACGAGTTACTGTCCATTGTGGTATCATGACCAAAGCTTTCTCTAGATTGGCGATCAAAGACAAGGTATCACTGGATAATGAATATAGCACTGCCCACATGAAAACACTCGGATGAGGTAGCAGTACAGTCAGCAGTGGATAACCCAGTAATGACTATGATTGCCTGTGAGTTCGTAGGTTCGGCGTAACCAAATGAGTAGGTCTGGATCATTAAGTTGGAGTGTGTTATTCAGATATCCTATAGGAATTAGTTTAAAAAAATCTGTCAAATCTTGCTTGACGAATCTAAGGTTTTAAATTTCCTTCCCTATGGTAATTATCCGAGTCTTGTTTAAGAGGCTTGAGTTCCATAGGAAAGTTTTGTTGCACCATCTCAACACTGTCAGCGAACAACATAGCGTGTGGGAACTTCAAGCGATGGACTACAAGTTTGATCGGCTCGTCTGTCGGCATTCAATCGAAAAAATGCATGCGGTGTTTCTGGTTATGTTAATTACAAACGATTTTCAAACTCCTCCCTATTGATTTATTCGGCTTGGATGAATACAAGTTTTTCGTTAACTAAGTGCCCATGAAAGTTATTGTCGTTGACTTCAGGTTTGTAATATTACGCCTTAAAAAATCACATATTTGTTTCCCGTAACGAAATTCATTTGACGTATCTTTTCGATCAACAACGCTTACTGCAGAAGACAGGCTGTCAATATGCGTAGAGGTGAAGAACGATAAACAGGTATACGGTCTTCATGATGCTGCATTTGAAGAGCCGGTCCTGTAGTTAATCATTATCAATAGAATCCAAAAATTCCGAAGCTTTCTCAATCTGTCTTGTTATAAGACAACCAGATTGAATATCAAAATCTCAACAGAAGGAGTTTGATGATAGACATTGAGCACCTTTTTAGAGTAAACGTAGGACGATTCTAAACACTTTGTGTTGCCACCTAGTGTTTGACTTTGTGTGTGCACATGCATACTGAATCCGATTATTTGTGCCTATTGATCCCCGGGATTGGTTTGTTTATGTTTTAATGCATCAGGTTTGGGCCTTGAACGCTATCATGCGACATTTTCTGGTTCCGATTTTCAGTTCTATCTTACGAGTATTGTCAACCACATGGTTACGGAAACACACTTGCAGTTGATGTATTTAGTTGACACTAGTGCCATGAAAAATCTGAAACTTGGGAAGAAAAGCAATAAAGAAAAGGAAGCAGCTAATGAATGGAGTAGAAGAAAAAACTAACCTGGACTACCCAGTATACACATTGTGTTTGACGGCATTTTAAGAGATGAATACAAAGTCACATTTTGGTTATTTAATAATATTTCCGTCCATTTATTCTTGTTTGTTCTCGTGGAGTGATACAATGGATTTGCTGATTAAGAACCTCGCACATTGATTACCATCATTCAGCTTACTCTTCGTAAGATTCTGATCCCAAACTCTACAGTTATTCAAGATGATTTATTATTTATGTTTTCCTGAGGAGATTTCTTTAACTTCTAAAACGAATAGTCTGGACTAGTGTGGAAATTTTCATTTATCCACTTTATTCGTTTCATTGTCTACTGTTTCAGTTTTCGTTTGCTATGAGTTAGGTTTATTTTGTCCTTTTCACAGGACCGTCACCCGCCCATCGGGGCACGTAGTATTTTTCAACCGTAACTATCTTGACTTGAAATGTTTCGAGATGCCTGGTTAAATGCTACCACTAGTACATGGTATCCCATATATGGTGTTTATTTGTCCCGGTGTTTACTGTCCTGCTTCGTAGGGACAGCGTGAAACCCAAAGTAATCAACTTTCTACGTTGCAAACACGTTTGAAAGACAAGGATCTATCTTGTTCAGCTCGTGAACAACTTCTCGAGAGCCGGATCAAAGAGTTGGAGGAGAATCTCAGACAAGCAAAACACCGCAGTTCGGACAACTCGGTGCCTAGCACACCTGTAACAAAGGGGGATGCATCGCTTACAGTCCAACTTCCTTCCACACCACTGTCACCGCCACCACCACCGCCACTACCATCACTGATACCCCCACCTCCACCGACGCTTCCTTCGCTTGGCCTAATCCCTCCACCACCACCACCACCACCGGGCTTAGGGTTAACACCTGTTGGGATAGATGGTGAGTATTTGACTTTTGTATGTTTGCAGCTGCCTTTTCAGTGCACTGACTGCAATAGCCCTAGTTTACTAACGTGTTGGATTGCAATTCTTCATTCTGTTCTCCTCGTTGTAGCAAACGGTTCAGTGTCCTCATTACACACATTCACACGGTCTTTCCGAGTCGAGTCCAATCTGATTGTCTCTTTCTGTGGCGGTAATCCGAACGAACAAATCATCCGACAAATCACATTAACTTGTGCTTTTTTAAAAATTTCTGCATTGTTTAAAATAAATTGACATAGTCACTTAAACTATCCTCATAGATCCTTGGATAAGAGTAACCAAACGCTAGTGTGCTTAATGTATCTGCTGCCGATTTACGAGCCGTGTTCGTCAAGCTTTCCGCTACTCCTGTCCGTTTAACCAATTCGAAGCAGTGTGTATACCTGTATACGTTTTAAAAAAAATTTCTATTGAAAATATTTTATTTTCAGCTTTCACACCACGTGGCTTCTGATAATATGCAGCATACTTCGTTGCTTGTGGATTGGGTACTTTCGGACGTTTCAAATGTAAAGAGTCGTCTTGGATGACCAAGGTTTGAACACGCGACCGTGTGTTTCGTTGTCAGATGTCGTTACTACTGAACTGTCTCGTACTCCGTTTGTTCATCTGGTTCGTTATAATCAGTATCACCTTAGATCAGTTGATTGATATGAAAAGCACAACCATCCACAAAAGTTTAATACAATCGAGTACATGGGAAATCTGACGCATTTTGCTTCAGTTGTACTATACTGCGTACTGAACTGCTGAGTCGAAACCAGAACAAAAATGGTCTGAGCGGCATCAAGCGATCTCACCTTATTAGAAAAGCAATGGCCTTTTTATGGAGAACCAATAGTGTTTACGATCGTTACTGAGCGACAAGTGTGTTGACTTTTGATTGGCCCGTTCGTTGTTACATTCCACGGTCTTGTCTTAAGCAGTTCGGTTGTGCAAACCCGATACGCGCTCATTTTACACACCACCTAGTACAAACAAATTCGATGTAACGACTGATCGCCGTTTTGTGATTGGCTGGCTCCAGTGGACCACAATTCGACTTACAGCAGCTCACACGTGGACTCGGGTTGGCTGGACTTTCTCCAATCGGGTAACGGCTCTAGTCCAACCTGATTACGTGCTGGCCTATATCTTAAAAATATGTCAAAAAAATGGTAAAAGAAGTCAGCTTTATACTTAATAATGAGAGATTTTAATGGAACAATATTTTGTGCAAAAGTACAGACATTGTTCAGTTTTTGAACGTTCAAAAGCTTGGTTGCCACTTCGTATTATCCTCTTTGATTTGATAAATCACGATAAAACGATCCAAACCGATTGAACTTATACCACGTCTGATTGAACTGAGTAACATTATTCCATATCTAGTCTTCGACTTTATTTCTGGACTATTGGTTCGATATTCAGCATGAGGGCAGCTCTCCTTTGGTCCCCGTAACCGTGCGACATCATCATCTACGTTAATTGGGACGGTAAAAATGATAGAAATATCCATCAATCGCGGAACGAATTTGTTATGTCATTATTAAAAATTATCAAAAACTCCACTCGGTTAGTGAAAGTCTGAAAACAACTCATCAAACTGTGTGAGATCATTTAGGTGTTTAGGTAGTTTAAGCAACCAAATGAGACCCAGTAGGCTTCTTGTGATATCTGCAAGAGATATCCAACTGGTAGTGTGCCTTTTGCAGTGCATTGGAAGTATTTCTGTATGCATTGTTGCTTACAATCTTCTTTATACGGACAGGATCGTCTTGACACAAACGGTACGAGGATGCCATCGTGTTATGGACTTGTATGCACATCGTTCATGATGATGTCCTGCTATTTCTAAAGTAAACAAAGGAAAGCGTCTCAAATTGACATGTAATTACTAAGATGTAAGCAAGACGGTTGGTCCACTGCTTTTTAGACCGATGTTGTTCAACACTTTTACGCTACCCCCTTGATTAGTCTTCTATTGCTCTGTTGGGAATTTTCCTTCATGTGAAGTTCAGCCAACAAGTAGACAAGGTAGTAAAAGGCGGTTGGTCTGAAACAGCTTTTCTCGAGATACATTGAAACCCCCGCATTTTACCGAAGAAATGGTTACCAAGTGGAAGTGTTTGGACATAATTTGTGGGGTCTTGTCCATCGCAATTCCTAAAAGCACTCTTGATTTGCTGTTAGAATAGGTCGTTTTCCAACCGGACAACCATCCCCAGCGCACATTTATAACGGTTCACAATTTTCTCAAAGAGAATTCCCAACAAGTTTCATGGCCGCCACCGGGCCTAGTTTTAACTTTTGTCGTGCATGTCTGGTCCCGTTTGAAGAAAAGCTTTTACAACTGCGTTTTCAAAGAGTTCGGAATTTAATAACACATTTATGAAATCTTGGAATGAAGTTGACTGTCCGATTTTGAGCAACTTGTACAAGTATATGGCAAAATGGAAAGCCGAATTTATCAAAGTGAAAGGCAGTGGCATTCGCTGTCAAATGGTCCATTTTCAAATGCGCGTCAAGAATGCGCCAAGTCTTTGAGTATCTGAACACCGTAAAATGTTATTATTCTTTTCTTTCGATTAAGATTTTTCTTTATTTACTTTGAAGTCACCACTCCTCTCTCCAAACCGCAATGTCGTGTGTCTAGTGCACCCTCGGTATTTTGCCTTGGACTGCTCATGCGCCCAGTTGTACCGGAATTTTGCTGATGGTTATGCATTACTCGGTTTCCATAGTTAATTGCGTTGTTTGGCTGTCAGTTCAACGTGATGTGATCGATATAGTTACCAAAGTCCTTCGTTAGGTTGTACACATCTACGCGAGTATTTACTAAACATGCATCTTACGAGATGGTATTTTTCTGTTATCACCCCATTTTTGATGTTTTTATCAACAGCGGAGGTTGTAAATAACCTAAATGGTTGACTGACAATTCACATCTCCGATATTGGTGGTTTCTTTCATCGTATTTTGGGATTGTTCCCGCTGACCATTCAGTGACATCCGTGCCTTGTATTTTCTCGATCTTTGGTGCTCAAGATCTTATTCACTTAGGCCACTTTGTCCATGCAACCACAGTTTGGTTATGCTCACATTCACGTAATATGTGACACCAGTGCCGACCGAGGCTATTTGAGTTCATCCCAGCAGCTGTTGTGGATAGTGAATACACAGACGAGATCTTGTAGGTACTAATCTGTGATGCCGGTCCTTGGTGCACAAGTATCATGCTGAAGCCGTTCGCTAGTATGTATTGTTATGAGATCTGATTTTTAATCCCATATTCACTTATTGTGTTCATGAATACGGCTTTCGGTTCCTTCAAACCAAGCTGTTTAGTGAACTTGATCTATTAGTGTTTCAAAAGTTTAGTTCATCAAAGCGTTACTGTTTCTTTAGCTTGACCATATGGAACGTCGATCGAGATGGGTTGTTCTTGTTGTCTTGTAGACTGTTTCGCCGGTTTGTTGTACTTAATTTGTATATATATATTGTATTCTTCCTTTCTGTTGATTACCCACCTTTATCAGCTGTTCCTATCAGAGCGCCCGTCCAAACCCGGTTTAAGTTGCCTCTGATTAATTGGACTGTATTACGTAGCCAACAACTACGTGGCACTGTCTTTGTCGGCATGAACGACGAGGATGTGCTCAATCACATCGATACGGAGCGATTTGAAGATCTGTTTAAGCTGTCCAATCAGGCCGTGGGCGGTGCCGGTGGACAAACCAAGATGATGAACGGATCGGAGAATGGACTTAGCAGACCGGGAAGGAGGCCAGAAAAGAAATCTTTGATGGATCCCAACAGGCACCGGTATGTCTCGGCGTATTTCAGCCGTCCGTTTGTTTGGTTATTTCTAGGTCGATTTTATTCTCCATTGGACTCGTCCGGCAGTGATGATGACCTGGCGTAGACAATTGAAATCGTTCACGGAGGGGTTGGTCCCTGTAGATCGGGTTTGTTTCCCGGACTAGAGCGCCCGCGACTCAGTGTCGGTGGTTTGAGACGTTAGGTGAGATGGCGTCTAACCGAGCTCAGTGACGTGAATGTTGTTGTTTGTCCGAGTTGTCTGTGAAGTGAGTGCACTTGATGACGCAGGACAGTGAAAGCCGTAAGGAAGTTGTCTTGCTGATGACGCAAGGTGTAGGAATCTTGATGTTGAATGTTTGAATATAGACCTACCTATTTTTAGTAATTAGGACCCTTCTCGTCCCCTTCTTTCTTTCTCTTCTCTCTTCCTATTCAGGGTTCGCTTTTTTCCATTCGTGGTTGTGTGACAATTAAGCAACGATGGGAATCATTAATGTATTGCTGTCTTTGATGATGATGACGTCCCGCAGTGACACCGTCTAACGTAGCAGGTCACATACAAACTAGCTACTTTACAGGGTTTCTAAGCTGGCATAATCTAAGCACGCACAGGCTCAAACCCCCCATCATATTCTTGAAAATCATTGTTGTTGTCAATATGATAACTCAAATCCGTGATAGAAAGTCTGTCAAAAAATCATCAATCATCAACACTCGGTAACACATACCATCAAGTGACAGTATGTTAGGAACAGATCAATCTTTATTTCGCTGAATATTTCTGATTTTTTTCTTTTACCGATTAAACCGGTCATCTGCTGTCAACTAGATTTCATCTGTGCGTTTTCGTTTTCAGAAAACTTTTTGACTAATTTCATGTGACTTAATTGTTCATCAGCTACCACCTCTAGTGGTATTTGGATGCATTTGCTGTTTACGACTTATTCTTCCAGTGCGTGTTCTTTGTGCAAGAATTGCACTGTAGAGAGAACGGTTTTAAGACTTGTTGCATTATGATTTACGCCTAGTTTGAATTAATGGCTTGAATAAAATGTAGTTCATATACTATTCTGTTGAATAGTAATTTGTACATTCTAATGTTAAGCATGGTAACAGAGATCCATGTAGCAGATTAAGCAAACTAACACAGCTAAAAGGTATGGGAACGGGCGATCGAAAATCACAAAACATGGGAACGATGAGCGCTAAGATAACCACAGTATCAGCCCAGATTGCTTTTTGTGCACATAAAGTACTGTGGCATCTAAATAACCAGTGTTTCAACATACTGGATGTTGCAGCTCCAACTACTCAGATAGATCACAAGGAGTTTTTTATAAACTTCATTCTTCTGTCCATTGGGGATAATGTGTTCCACTATGAACCATGGCAAGCGTCGTTTGTCAACTACTAAACGATGTCAACTGTTTTCGGTCATTTTGGTACACGTTGCTTGATACGAGCTGCAGGTTGTCCGTTTGTCTTCCTTATGTAGTTCATACTGCATTTACACAAATGAGGTACTCCCTCACAGGGGACATCTCTTGGACGTCAATAATTGACCCTTGGGCGCTTACTGCTTGAAATGTAGTTTAATAAGCTCGTTTGGAATGCAATAACCTGCCCTTCCTGATCCAAATAATCAACCATTATTGGTTATATACGATTCCACTCTAAAATTGTTAACTATTTCTGGTGCCTTAACCGGAAAATGTTTCGACCTGACCTCCCAAACTGACCATACACGCATCCATTGACAGTTTCACAGATTTGCGTGTTGACTGACTTTCTGTTTGCTCTTTTCTGTTATGCGTCTTGGACTACTCTATCTCATTCTGTACCTCATTTGTTTTGAGTCTCACTCCTTAAACATACAGACAACGCTGACATGTCGCCATTCTGAGTGTTGCTAATCTACGGATTTCCTTTAAGAAGTAAGAATAGGCTCTGTGTGATGCTTTGCCTTCCAAATCAGACTAATCTGATTCACACTGCTTGCACATACAATATGGATTGGGTGGATGTTGTCAAACATCAGGCGCTGTATGTGCGTATGGATAGCTCATTGTGAATCGCTGTTCGGCTGTGTATATATGCGCCCTAACCACAATCGAATAGACACCTCTTTTACTTCATATGCCGCGACAGGTCCACCTGTTCTAAGTGTAATTATTGAGTCTGACCTCGACCAATGGTCCGCCTTGAAGCCTACTGAACACTCACGGGTGGCACTTGCAATAGTACAACATGCTTCATGGTGGAATTGCATCGTTCCAGATGTAGTAGGGACCTAAGCGATCTGAAACGCAATCTAAATAACCACCGCATCTGAGCTCTCCTGTGGAATAATGACCGCTCCACACACTCGAGCATTGCTTACGCACGATCTTCGACTTTAAAACATGTCTTAATGATTGCTACAAATTTTTAAATGGCCTTTTTAAGAAGGTACCTCTTGTTAAGGGTTCTCCTATGTCTCTCCACAGTAAAATTATAGGACGAACAAAGACGGCTCTCGTAAGAGCAGTGGTCCGCTTTGAGGGGCTGTTGTATTTGTATGAATAACTGCGTGTATATGACGCTACTCTTTTTGTAGATAATTTGCACAGATGGCAATGTTATCGCTGTAGTGGTTGCTGTATGTAGTTGTTTTCATTTTTTGCGTCTGGCTATCTAACCCCCTAAGCCGTGACTTTCGTTCTGCGGATCTTTGCTTTGACGTTCACTGTTGGTTACATTTTCATGTGATCTGAATGTACGAACTGTTGCTATGGGAAACATCACATGATTTACGCCATCTTATTGTACTATTCAAATTCATTAAGAGAATCAAGTGTTTGGTTATTTGTAATCAAGGTGATTAGATACCCTGTGGTCTGCACTTTCTCTACGTTTCAGGTTTTCGATACTTTGACTAGTAGATGTATTTTGTCGTTGTTAACCAGTGATCACGAAGAAATGGGATTACTGGAGCTGCCTGTTGGTAACCACCTTCATGTCTATGGAAAAGTGATTGATTATCAAGGACGTCTAGGACGTATATTATTTATTTGTATGTGTTGGTTATCCTTGGCGAGCATGGTTGTTGATGGCTGGTCAGCACAACATAATGTTGTCAAGGGCACAGTAGAATTAAGTAGCAAGCAAGGAGTAAACAATTGACAACATTTGGCTGCTAGACATTTAGGTTTTACATATCTGTTTGGTCAATGTTCGAGTTGAGCGACCAAAGTAATCGTTTCTCAGTATTCGCAATGTTAATTCACACGTTTAGTGGTAGATCCCTTAACTAGGTGACGTTGTTTGAATTCCTTACTTTTCTGGTCATGCACACTGTAAATTCAGATATCTTTGCCCTTTA
>JTDE01021560.1:13185-37815 GCA_014338405.1 Paragonimus skrjabini miyazakii | reverse complement strand
GGATACAGTATTCTAGAGCCTCTTCAAACCCTTAAAACACTGTACGAGCCCCGTATAGAGTAGGAGTTACAGTCGTACGCCCATAGGTGTACGCTGTTGGCCAGTTTAAATAGGTACACTTGCTTGCCTCTGTTCCACATTCCGAATAAGCCACTTTTAGGAAAAATAACGGGAAGTGAATTGTTTTAATCCGCATTGGTTACCATGGTACTCGCTACTGTGGTAACTCTTGGTCTCATTTTTTCACCGATGGAACAAGTCGATTAGGCACGATGCAGTTCATTTACTCAACACTGCCCAACTGCTTACTGTCCCTGGTCATCATGACAATCAAACGGCTTTTGAGGTTTGGAAAACTGGATTGTGAATGTGCACTGTATTTTGTCGACTGTCCTCCCCTTTTGTTTTTAACCGCGGTCTTCTCTTTACCTGCTTCGTGTTTTATCGTTTCTGTGTTTAAAGTTAGCTGCATGTCCTTGTGTAATCAAAATGTAGATACTCTTCTTGAGAAAGTCATTTGGTTAGCGTCTTTTCACTGTTTAATTGTTGTTCCTTAAGAGTACTAATGAACGCAAACGACCTTGAGTCTAACCGGATGTTATTGTAGTTGTATATTGTGAAAACAACTTGTAACCGGTCGGTGACATTGTTGATGTTGTTTTGGTTCCAGTTCTTGCAAAGCGTTTGAGTGATAAATATAATGTCTTCAAAAAACCTTATTTCCCATTACTGATACGTTATTCTCATGTCTCGAAACCTACAATTTTGTAATAATAATGTTGTATCCTTTTGCAAATAGGATCTTCACATAACCTTGAGAGGTCAGTGTCTGTTTTGTGCCATGTCGTTTACTTTTCTTCTTGATGTTCATTTTACTATAGCTGCATCGGTGTGTTGTTGCGATTCTTGGAATCAGAAAAATACACTCCTTCCCGCCTGTGGACAGAAATCACAAACTTAGAGCTGAGCCAGGATGTTGCCGATCGGATTTTTCATCTACTCCCAACACAAGAAGAAATGAAAGCGTATTTGAAGTACGAATTTACCGATCAGTTGAATGTGAACGAGTTGAGTGATGAGGACCGTCTGCTGCTTCATTTGTGCAAAATCGAACGGCTCAGGTCTCGGCTGCAAATAATTTTATTCATGAGCTCGTTTGAGGATTCAGTTAGCTCTCTTTACCCGGTTAGTCTCCATACCTTGCGTGGGAATGACAATTTTGGTTGGAATGTACACATGTGTCTGTGCCAGATGAACACTTGCTTATCCAATTGCCGTTTTTTGATGGTTAAGTGCACTTTTCTATCGAGTCACCTACAATTGTTTCACGAATACGTCCTGTTTTCCTTCGATTATTCCCCGTTTCAAATTAATGAATTTCCATGACCGGCTGAATTGAGTTGATGCCAGTTTTTCTCTATCTGGGCTCATCACTAAAACCTAACAACCTCGTAGCTGAAAGATCGTTGGCCTGGTACAACGTTGTGCAAAGATGGAAAATCCTTTTTATTTGTTGGTTTTATTGCTGTGTTACATCAGAATTTTGAGTCAAAGGCAGTCGCATCTGTTATCATTCCATGATTGGTTGTTTTAAAACCAAGCGGTTGCTGGTCCACTGATGGAAATGGTTGATATAGAGAGGTATTTGAGGATTGTAGGCCAGATTTTCGTTTAAATATAACAGTAATGCTTGCATTCTGATCGGCCCGTCACCTATTTTGTGTTGTTCATACTTCCAATGAGTGTTTATAGGTAACCATTCGGATAACTTCCAAGTGTACGAACAATATAGTTTACTCATTTCCTCTCTTTTCGGAGGGACTTGCTAGTTTCAGCGTGTCGACTTCTTATTTTGGTATAAGGTGCCATTTTTGTATCTACTTTCGGGTATCGTTAATCAAGTGATAAGTCTGCTAGACTGTAGGTCAATGTTGTGCTTCCTACACTCATTCAGGATGCTTGTCTGTCTGAGCTAACTGCTTGTCTTCTCTGTCTCAGTGCCTCACGGTGACCACACCCTTAAACAACCAACCAACTCTTTCACACACACACACACACCATGCCGTCCAAAAAGTGTCTTACCTACTGGCTGGTTTCTACACCCTAGAAACAATGTGATTAAATCGCAAGGTTAGATTTTTGTGTGGGGTGGCCAACAAGAAAGTTAGTATCTCTTAAAGAATTTCATTTAGCCTGTCAACGTAACGCTTGGTATGACTCATCTGAATGCATTCCAACTGTACATTTCAGTGGTGGACAGATAACAGAAGTGCGAGGTGTTCACTAGAACTAGTCTTAAACCTACGAGTGCCTATTCGCATACGGTTCGTTGTAACAAATATTAGAACGTTATCACTGGTGCTTCCAAACGTTTATGTGAATAGGATTCGGTCGGACCACTGACACGCCCTCATTAGGCTACTAATCTGTGGTAGATGGTATTTTTTTCCACATCACATAGGATGTATAGAATCCGAATCAATGTTACTACCGCAGAAGGGGATCAAATCCACTTTTAACCAAACTCTATAGCCTGGTCAACTTTAAATGGTTCAAACCGCTAAATCTCTTACGTGTGTGTGAAAGATGTGATCGTCTGGCGGAGGAGAAGTCTCAGAGCCGTTCTGCTTCTATTCTTACCAAGCTAAATCCAAATATATGTCGCGATCCAGATTGTCAAGTGTATATCTGAATTAGTTTTTTCTCCATAGGTATCATCCACTGTTGTATTTCTGTCGATGACGATGATGTGGATGTGAACTCGGGTCATTTCTGGCTGAGTGTCAGTGTTTTGACAGTACCTATAGCGTGTTATTTATATATGTGGTGTTCGTTTGGTTACTTTTTTTCCGCTGTGCTTTATACAGTCGATTGATGATAATAGGTGAAACGCTTGCGTCATACAATATCTTCATAAAGTGGACAGGAGGATCTCAATATTTGAGGCATCCAGTTTTCACTTGTTGCGAAAAATCACGTGAGCGCAGACCTCTTTGCTCATTGTGCAAACTAAAAACAGATTATTCAATATCATTCGCCGCGCTGGCTTTCCATTTTGTCCCGTTTATCACAATTAACTCTTCACGATTTAGCTTGTAAGTCCGCAAATGATGCTGGTGTGTTCGAACCAATGAACCTGATTTCCATAAAACACATTAACTAAAAGCGTTGTGGCTGCAAAAGACGCTTGACTTGTGAAGTTGTTTATTGCATGAAATCCCGTAAGGATTGTGTTAAAACACAGTACAACGAAGTAACACACTTATTTAAATGGCTGATGTGTATCCACACACATTGGGCAGCAATACATTGTCATTCACCGTGATGACACGTCTCCCTTAGTACGTACACACTGTTCTAATAGTCGCTTCTGGCCCGTCGTCTTCGTGGCGTTGAGATATGTCCTTTAGTTCCCGAATGTATGGACTATACTACTCCCAAACGAAGTTGCTAGTCATACAACAGAAGCATTCATATTTTTTCTTCCTGAAGTTTGCTATCGTGATGGTTAAGTTAGTAACCCTATCAGATCGTGAATCCACAATGTTTAACCAAACGGATCAACTGTCACGTTTTTAAAACCTCATACGAAAGTGACGTGTGCAGGCCCGCTCTGCACTCCTGGTGGCCTAGTTTTTAGACCATTTCCTGACGCTAAATATGTATTTTCTTGCGCATAATTCAGAAGCCACTGCGAATTTCCCAGTAGATACATGGTAGGTACATCATCACCATAATCGTCGAAGGCAGCAACACATTAGGGATTCTCGCTGACGCTTAATTGCCATAGTGATATTTGCCGTCTTGTTTGAATTCTGTTTCGTCTACAAACCTTATCATTTGTTTTGAACAGCAGCTTACACATAATTGTTTTTTTTTATAAAAAGAAAGCGATATATACACGTACCTGTTTAATGTGTAAATAAAATTGCAGTCATCCAGAAACTATATTTATATATTTTTGTCCCTAGGCTTGTTTGCTGCTTGTGCTAAACCGCTATGTGGCACATCATATTCCCGCTGATTTGATCATTCAAAGCCTCCAGTTCCAGCACTAAAGTGTTGCTTGACCTGTTGACAACGACATATTATCATGGAACATAATTCCCACCACGGTACTAAAATCGAACCCGAAAGGTTATGATTGTGGTCATGGGAGCAAAAAGTTCTAACATGGTTCTTATTGTTTCGAGGGTGTTCATTTTTACAGACAATGTGATCCCTGGTGTAGTTCGTCAGATAGGCCTGAGTTTATCATTGGTATCTTATATATATTGTTATTTGAACACCACTCACGTTTGATCAGAATTTTCAGATTCACATGCATGTCTTGGCTAGCATACTTCAAAAGGAAACACTGATATTGCCTAGTTGGTTCAATAAGGTTGGTCGCTTCAATTTAGCCCTCTTTGGCTTTTGTTCAATCATTATGGTCTTTGAATACTGAATAAAGCTTAAGTACTTTGTTCGTTTTAACTGCAGCTTTCGCGTCCAGTTACACTTTTTGGCTGACCTACTTCGAAAGAAAATTCTACTCTAAGATTTCGCTCTTGGTAAAGCTCACCAGTGATGTGTTTATGCATGCCCTGATCAGGAGCTGAATTCCAGCCTTCGCGTGCTTGCGAACGAAAGCATGCGTGGACCACTACTTCGTTGACTGAATATACGTTTATTGCTATGCTCTCAAAACTGTCTCGAGAGGTGACACATTGACTCTCCCGTTAGGATTTATTGGTCATGTTGAAGTCTTTGACTTCATATGAATTGTTGATCCATGCTTCTTTTACTGATGTATGATCGGGAACTGGATTGTCACTTTCGTGTTTGGCGACACTCGTTTGCGGACCAGAACCGACGGACTCTTCTATGTGTGTATAAATACAAAGGATTTTGCACTTCACCACTTATGGTTCTACTCACGTGTTCGTATCCACTATAAACCCGAAGGAATAAGACCAGGAGGCGTGTGAGTGAATGCCTTTATGTTCTGGCCATTCAGTTCTGGTTATCCAGATGTTAGGCTGGTGTGAAAGTACAGTTTGATAGACAAAAAAATAATGACTTTGCAATGACAAGATCCAAACCAGGAGAACAGACTAATCTTGAGAAGCTAGTACAAGAAGTGTTCCAGTATACGTTTTCAGACATTCAGGCTCGAGTCATTATTACTCCTGACTGTAGTCTATGAAATGATACATTAACACCTATATTTAAGGCTACTAAAATAGAGAAATAAGCCAGGGAAAAAAGGAAATTAGTGAAGAGTCAACAATCTTATGGATACAAGCTCTCTATTAACTGCGATACAGGAGCGTTTCCAATCAGCGTTGTGGGTGGTCGCACCTTCGCCAACGTAACAGACGCTCGACATGGCAATGAAGATTGTTACTGTCTAAAGACCACATCATCGTCTGATCACCCTACGGCTTTCCCCAACGTCAGCAGCCGCATTAAACGACGCACTACGTGACGGGTTTTTAGTCGGCATGCGAGGTACGTGACATGGCCAGCCTAGACTGTGCATTTTTCTCTCAACACTCGCCTATGAACAGCACTCTGATCATCTGACTTGTCAGAGTTGAAAGTTCCGACTTCATTCTGTATGATAAGCAGCGTTTTGCTTGCTGGTGGGGATTTGGATTGATACTTAGTAAGTAAAATCGTAGCCATTTGTTATCGATTAGAATCCCACTTCCTAACCACGTATTTCTGATCGTTCCATTGTGAGGCGATACTCTTATCCAATGAACAACATTGTTTCGTTTGCAACACAACCTTTGCATTTGTAAATTCTCATTCTGCCGTAACAATGTCTGTTGAACACAAACGGTTGGGAAACCGATCTGTACATGCATATTGGGCTGTTAGAATGATCTTTGAAAGTTGGATTCTTTACCAACTTCCATCGTTTGATAAAAATTTGTTGCTAACTTTGGACATATTATTGTACATAGACGTAACGTGACAAAATCATATGTTTGTTGTGATTCTCATCCGAAACGTGATGTTTCGAATGCGTACTGGCTTTTATCTCACGCTCATCACCACACGCCCTCCTCTTGGAACGTGTTACACCTGATTCGTAATCACATACGTCGATGGACTACAAACGTGACTGACTCATTCGCGTTCTGTACGATTGTGCTTTTCTAACGTGATTCAGCTGCTTTGTGGCGTGCGTTTCGATGTTTGTATCCTTTGAATTCGGTTCCGCGCTATCTCTTATGATCCGTTCACGCTTGTCTGGATTCAAGTGTTTGAATGGTTTGGATTGAAACTGATTTTCCTAAATATGTTTCTGGACCTCTGATAAATTGTGTCTGACTAGTCCTAACCGATTATCTTTTTCTCAAAACCTTCGGCGATCCTTGGCGGCTTTTTGTTAATGGTGCTCTTCCTTAGTTAGCCAGGCATCGTATAACTATTCTTGAAAACTGCTTTTGTGCCACTGCCGGTTTTGGATTGTCTCGAGTTCATTTTAACGTTGTCCAAAATAACCTGTTCTCCAACAAAAATTAAGGAACGAATTAAAACCAGTGTTATACACAGTATATAGCTACTTTATCTTTTCCTGCAAACTTCAACCAATAAAAGCCCGATTGCATTTATGAGTTCCATAGTTCTGAAAATGAAAATTCATCTTCGGTTGTGTTGCACACTCGTTGACATCGTCGTCCTGTCAAAATCTTTCCCCTGTAGCTGTGAGGCGCACACCTCACGTAGCTTAGCCGACCATGTTGAACATCAACACCTGAATCTCGTCACTATCTCTGAAAACACTGCTGTCGCGTAGTGTCAGTTCTTATGAGCGTCTTGTCATTTATAAAGGCAAAATGCAGAGCACTTACCTGATCATATCAATGAGCACGTTTGGCTTTATTTTTGTAGGGCGCCCAGATGCTCAGCTACTTCTCAGTACCGTTAGAATGTCACGGCGAATTAGCGTCATCAGTTGTCTATCAACTCCTGACGTATCGCCCTCAATTAACCCTAGACAAAACCTTTCGAATAGACTACCCAACAAAACAGGAGGTTTCTTCGTGTCGTAGACTCGGTGAAAAAGCCTCTGTGCACAGAACGTCGAGTTCATTAGTGTTAACTCCCTTTGGTTGTTGGTGTGCCCGTTTATTGAATTCTCGGTTTTAATTCGTAGTATCTGCCTAGCTCTTCCCTATGCGCATACAGTCCTTCTCGAAGAAGCACATGTCAGTCTCCTAAGTTGTACTTATATGGGCATCCGCTTCAATGTAAGTCCATATTATGCGCATCATTTTTTCTGCCCCCTGCACACACAACAACCTCTGACCGACTAATGATTTCACTTCGGTTTTGTTAATTTTCTAGTTTCCTAAAGTGTACTCTCTGGGTCGCAAATTGGAAGCTTACTGAAAGCCTTCATCCCGAAACAAATGCCCTGTATATGTATATTATTTATACCACGGAGCGGAGTGTTGTGTCTGATAGGATGCAGTAAACTTTGACTGGTGAACGCATTGTGCACAGAATTTCTATATTACTATGTTATGGTTGTTCCATTGATTTCAAGCACAATATAACTCGAAACCGCAGTCATTCATATACTATAGTTCCCTCTGACTTTGTCACTATCATCGCCATTGTTTCTACTGTTATCAAGTTGTGCGTTCTGTATTTTCGTTTTTTAGTTATATCGTTCATTTTGGTCGAGCAGTTTCCACCTTTTCTCATTTCAACCATTTGCTTTGATATGGTAGACTATTCTGAAAGGTGTTGAGTCGTTTGGATCAGTTGTACTCTATCTGGCTTGTGTCAGTTTCACGAGAGTTCAGATGCCTTTAAGCATGGGTGTTAGCCAACCGTGTTATCTACCTACAGCCTGAACCATTTCGCTCATCCATTTCTGTTTGAACCAGTGACAACTCTGCTAACCGTTTTAAATTATTGATTAGTTACCCTTTTGGTAATTGCGGTCTTTGATCTCCTCAGTTCTTCAAACGGGAATTACATTCTTACTCCATGCTTAACACGCTGGTGTTATTCAGAATAGGATTAGAAAACGACATTAATGGACAATTGAACACACTAAGCTATTCGATGGCCTGAATAAGGACTGCGCTCTAATTAATCCTATACGACTGGTCGAGGTGTTACCAATTAAGCACATCTGCTCAATTTTATGTTCGCAAACAGTTTGCGGGGACATTACATCGGCTCTGACAAGTAAGAATTGATCCGAATTGAGCACGTAATGACTTGATTCGGATATCTAATGGCTAATTTGGTCGTATATGGTGTTGCATCTCTAAAATCTGTCTATTCCCTTTTTGCCTTTTGTTACATTTTCACTTATAACCACGTCGTGTGCACGCGCGCTCAACGTGTACGAAATGTTCAGCTGGTTAACATCACATCGCATCTTTCAATTTCATTGTGTATCGTCCTCATCATAGACAACAGTACATCAATGGTTCACACTGATGCTTAACTGCCACACAACCACGAAGAATAAGAAAAAGTAAACCCTGTATAGGAAGAGAAAAGAAGAAAAAAGGGAAAGGAGAGAGGAGCTAACCACTAAAAATAGCCACGTCTATATTAACATACAACATCAAAGCGCCTACACCTTGTAAACAAACAACCGAGCTGTAAGTGAAAGTAAGGCATCATCAGCAAGACAGCTTCCTCACGGCTTTCACTACCCCGCGTCATTAAATGCACTCACTTCACAGACAACTCGGCCAAACAACGGCAACATTCACGCCACTAAGCTCGATGAGCCGCCATCTCACCTAAAGTTTCAAGCCACCGACTCTGTGAGTCGTGAGGGCTCCAGCCCGGAAGACGACCTACATTGTGTTTATTCTGGAAGGGAACCAGTTATTTTAGACGATCGGTTGTTGTCCGGCAACAAATCCTTTAGTTGTATTGCATCGTCACATAGAATGAACTGGACAATGCATCCGCACACTCGCGCTGCTGCCCGACTAACGACTGTTTGACCAGGCATTACTTGCTGAAGTAGACACGTACAAGAGCTGTTGGCTGTGTAGCCTGTCTTACATGATCAGACACTTCTGTCTTTATTATAACAGATGGATTAAGTGAGCCAGATAATTTCACCTTGTCTAGGTGTTCAGTCGGTAATAGGGTCTTGCTGGACGTTACATCCATTCGCGTCACACTCCCATCAAGTTCTTGTAAGCGGGAATCTTTTCTAACTCGCTTCCATCGTTTTTTCAATTGCCTCATTGACGCCGGTCATCTTCGTTGCCTTAAAAATCTGAATTGCGTATGGCATTCGTGTCCAGTAGCATTCGAGGTCTGCATGATTAGAATTGTCCAGCGTGTGTTGCGAGTTATGTGTGCCATACCGTGCGCGCGGCCAGTTATTCGACAACCTGCCATTGCGTCGTTGAGGTCATCGTCCACTGAAATCGGGCAATAGGCGACGTTGTGTCAGTGTGTGACCGAAATCTGGAAACATCATGCGGTAGGTTTGACATTCCTGAATCGAACCACGACAGCTATAACGAATAGCTCTCCTTTTAACACCACGCCTAGTTTGGAGAAGACATGCACCAGATGGAACAGTGACACGCATGATGTCTAAAACTAATATTGGTTACAGACAACCTACACGCGGTAACAGAATTCACGTGGTATTCCCCGAGCGACAGGCTGCTGATCCAAACTTACCATCTAATCAAGACTGGACATCTCTATGTCAGCCGATCTGGACCTTATCCTTGGTCTGCGTGACTATATGAGAACACGTTGACTACTGTTCCGGATTATGGTCTCGAACATCGAAGTGACGGCGGGCTGCTGACCCGTCTGAATGCACTTATATTAACTCGCCCTCTAGAATTAGAGTCTGGGTCACAGTTACCAAGACACCTCTAACCAGTGTTACTGTGTAGGACGTGGCAGATAGGACGACTCGGTTTACACAGCGAGACAATGAGCATGGAATGACATGTTTCAATTTGGGTTGTGGATACTATCAGGACCTGCCAGATCTAGACAATAAATTTGTCCCCAGACTCGTGTGCATTACTGACATGATGATAAAAGTCACATGTCTTTGTCTGTCGATTGGTGTCATCCCCTTAGCTTAAACGGGTTATCTATCGATCATACGGTGCAAATTTTGGAGCACTGTGCGATGAATAAAAACGGAGATATTTTGTATCAATCTTGTTCCTTGTTATCACTATTGCAACCCTTATGCAGATCAACCATAGTGGTCCCGCTTCTTCCTGCTATTACGTACTGCACAGCACCGTCTTTTCTGACAAATTTAACACTTATTAACAGGTATACTGGTCAAGCACACTTTCACGCAACCTCACTTCTAGGTCACATCTGCCAGTTATGTGGACTTGTTGCTCTCACATCGTTCTTTGAAGTTTAAGTTTTCACATTGTTCAATCGGTGTATGTCAGCCCCAGAGTCACACTGTGATTTGCCAGCAAGACCACGCGTAGTTTTTCACTCACTTTTATAAGGTGGTTGATTAGTCAGAATAAACATAAGAGAAGTTACCATATCATACTTCTCTTTTTGAACTGTACCCACACTGATGGTCAGTAGTCGTTTATTTTTTTAGATTGGTTATCCTCGATGCACACCTTTTGTCCGCGTTTCATTGTGATCAATTTGAGATTTGCAGTGTTCTCGCTTTAACTCTCATATTCGTACTATTCAATTTGTGTGTTGCACTTACAGCGCTACATAAATGTGTCCGACTTCTCGGTTCAACTGAACCGTGTTCAGATCTGATGCGTTTTTTCGTCTACATGTGTTCAGGCGATTTTTCATCACGGCCTCGCGCCCAAACCTGTTCACCGCAGGCACCTGCACCTGCATCAATGAATTACTTTACAAAGCAAACAACTTTGGGTCCGATTTTTGCTTAGTCATCATTAGCGCTGATTCGACAAAGCATTCTGCCTTTAATTTTGTCGAGCAGCCACAGTCTGGGCGCTGATACCAGAATGCGAAACGCGCGCGCTACTCTTGTTTGCCTGCCCACACCCATCCATTCTTGCATGCCCGCGAATTACAGACCCAGTTGCACACTGTGATGGCACCAGCCAAGCATTGTTACTCGCCAGGTGGCTTTACTACATCACCACGCTAGTAAGCCAATCGCATGAACTTGGCAATTCTCCACCCCATGTCGCCGTTATTGGTGCTGTACGTCGTTATCGATCCTTACCCTTGCTTCTGTCACTTCGTCTCAGCAATCCGAGGTCACTGCGAGATATTTCTGTGGCTAGTGTGTGCGAATGTGCCGAACGGCCTTAGCTGCCGATCCGCTTTTTTTACTGGGTCTTAGGATGATGCCACTGCTGTCATGTTGACCGCTGTGGGCGGGTAATAGTTAGACAGTGTTGTTTTTCACTCATTCTTTGCTAACCGTGTATCTGTGTTTGTGTGCCGAAGAGACAAGCGGTTCTGCTGACTAGACATTTTTTGATCGATTGACTTTTTCCAGCTTCGTTATGTGCCTTATTCGTCTACCTGTCTACTTTCCGGCTTTCGTTTAGTCAGGTTATTTCTTATTCAAACTCCATTTTAGAAATTAGCGGCAGTCAGTTCTGTCTCTTTGGCCGTGAAGAAAAGTGAACGGTTTCGTGCCATCTTGGAGTTGGTGCTCGCTCTCGGAAACTACGTAAACAGTTCGCGTCGTGGGATCGCTTACGGCTTTCGTTTACAAAGCTTGGATGCCGTAAGTTAAATTTCGAGTGACCATCTGATTATCACCGTATCTCAACGGTAGCTTCTTGCGGACGGTTTACGCGTATATGATCCGAAACACGAAGAGAAAACAGGCGTCAAGGTTTAAAATTCATAAGACAACATCAGTGTCATAAACAATTCTTTTTGTAAGCAACAACTGAAGCAACGGTTTCTACTTTCAGTGGACTGTGCTCACCGTAACGGCTGTTCGCTCACCGTTGCGAATAGAACACGGAACGTCTTTGCTGGCCTTGCCGCATGTTGAGTCATTGGGTGATGCGTCAGCGACCCATAACGTTGGCCCATTTTAGCCGTTCGTTATGTGTGGTTTGTAATTTTATATGCTCACGCTGTCTGCAATAGTCGCCTGTGAAGATGCACCGAAGTTTGCTCGGATGTCATATTAGCCTTCTGTCGTCGCTATTCATACTCACATCTGAAAGTGTTTTTTTTTTAAGATTCTTAAAAGCAGTTGAGTCATGAGAAAGCCTGTCTCATTTCTGTCTGATCTATTGATTTCGCATGTGTGTATCTCCGTACAACCGCATGACTGTTTGTTAACTGGTTCAATTTGTGTTATGTTGCTTGATCCGAGCTATAATCCAGCTTGCTTTTGTCACACACACACTCACAGACCGATGTGTCACGGAACAAAGTCTATCCACTGGTTGTGTTTATGTTGTAGAGACTAAAAATTGGTCTACTCGATCCTGTTGTTTGAATAATCACGGTCGTTCATTTGTTTTGTCATGTGCTAAACTTGTGGCTTTTTTTCCAAATGTGCATATGATTGGATTAAGCAGGTCATGAATTTGGTGAGTTTCTGTTTGCACCATTTTCGAACGTTAATGTATGCGTAGACCGAATCAGCATCCATATATGAAATAGATTTCGTTTTTTGCCGCGTACTCACTACTACTTATAATGTACACACCTCCATGAAGGTTGCTAGCAGCTGCTTTTAAACTTTATTCCAGTTAATATGAGCTAGAATATAGAGTTGTTCTGCACAACCTCATATTTTCTGATCTCTTTCCCTCCCCAGTGTTGCTAAGTTTGCTATTTACCTTCTCAAGTGTGTTTGTGACCGTATTGCGTGGACAGACTACATAGAGCCTGCCATATGATTTACGTGAGTGAATATCAATGTTTTTGGCATAGATCATGAGGTCTAAGGTGCCAGTTTCTGTATTGTGCCGATTTGAGCTCATTTACCCGAGTGGTATGAAATGTCCTTCTAGCTTGGCCTCGTTTGACCTCATACATGAAAAGCTACCTGTTATGCGCATAGGATGGGTATCTTCGGTCCATTTATTCCACAAAAGTATCAATTTTCTCTGTTTGCCGACGCTGAGGTCGATTGGCGTAAGGCACGAGGTGGACAAATGATGACCTGGCGTAGACAAATGAAATCGTTCACGGAGGGGTTGGCTGCTGTAGGTCGAGTTCGTCTTCCGGGCTGGAGCCCTCACGACTCACAGAGTCGGTGGCTTGAAACTTTAGGTGAGATGGCGGCTCATCGAGCTCAGTGGCGTGAATGTTGTCGTTGTTTGTCCGAGTTGTTTGTGAAGTGAGTGCACTTAATGACGCGGGGCAGTGAAAGCCGTGAGGAAGCTGTCTTGCTGATGATGCCTTACTTTCACTTACAGCTCGGTTGTTTGTTTACAAGGTGTAGGCGCTTTGATGTTATATGTTTGAATATAGACGTGGCTATTTTTAGTGGTTAGGTCCTCTCCCCTTTCCCGTTTTTCTTCTTTTCTCTCCCTATACAGGGTTTACTTTTTCTTATTCTTCGTGGTTGTGTGGCAGTTAAGCATCGGTGTGAACTACTGATATATTGCTGTCTCTGATGATGATTATTATTCCAAACTCCTCTTCGTTCACTTATCTATTGAGTGTAATTTCTCATACTGAGCCGATCAACCCAATCAACAGTTTCCCAAATCCTAACAACTCCTTTTGGTTTAGTTTTTTGGTTATTTACTTTCTTCTTACCTACATATGTGTGCTTGTTTCAATAGGTAACGTCTTCATTGTGACTGTGTACCGTTTTTTTCATTCACGAAGGGTGTGTATGTGCTGCTGCAGTCCAGACAGACTGTTTCAAGACATCTTACCTGTTCACTGTTGTTCTATGCATTGCTTTAGTATTGTGGGTTGTTTGTGTGTGAACAAAATTTTCTAGCATTCTAACGAATCACGTCAGTTTTTGTAACTCGCTCAAATCATCCTACCGGATATTGCTGCCGATGGTCTCATTGTGGCACGCTACTAATTTTACATGCCGTCGGATTGCGGAAATATTTTCCCGAAAAGATGCGCTTGCTGTTTCGGACTACTAGATGCGTTGGCAACTGACAACAGTTCTCTGTTCATCTCATTCATCTTCCAAAGCTACTGCCATCGATTACGCATCCGACGCCTGCGAACTCCAGCGCACCATCCCCAATCGAACAGGCAAAATGAAATTTTCGTCGACATCTTCATACGAGCGTTGTTGAAGGCAAAGTCATATCCTACAGAACTTCCTACCCAATCACAAAACAACCCCAAAACCGGACGTATCAGAAGGCATGTCGCCGATGGAATTCATGTTTAATAGAAAACTGAAGTCTGCCTTTGATATAATTATCCCCGATTCAAGCGTCAGGGAAGGAAGCAACGTAAGAATGGAAAGAGACTATAACCCGAAACACGGACCCCGTACGCGATACTCCACAATCGGCGAACCCGTCCTTGTACGCATGTTTCACGGGTCAGAGAACCGGAAGAAAGAAGTGATCGTCCGACGGCGAGGATCAGCCCTCTATGAAGTGAAAGTCGGCGAAGTCACGTGTTTACGGTACAGGAACTAGGCTGGTCGAACTCATGGAGATGCGCTGTGCGATAGCACAGGACCAACTGCACAACTCAGTATACAGTTAGACGCCTTCGAACTGAAGAACCAAGGACGACTTCTCAGAATCTAACACTCGACGGAACCAACGTTCTAATACCAGGACGCTAAACACAGGCACACCTTGAAGTTGAGACGGCGTACGAACAGACACAGGAATTCTGTCAAATCCATCCACATCGGTCCTCGGAAGTAGTCCTGTGAGTGAGCCCAACAAACTTCAGGATGGAGGTGTCAGGGTACTTCATGTTTTCCATCCAAAAACACCTCCTTCCTGAGAAAACGGTTTCGTCCAATCAGAATGAACTGAAAATCTCACAACAATCTAGAGATAAACTCCACCAACTACCTACACGATCAACCTTTATCATGTCGTGCTCATTGATGGTTTAGTGATCTAAACTACCAGTGTTAGTAACTGTCCTTCAGTCTTCTGTTCCCAGAATATTTGCAGGTCACCACACACCATTATATTGCCCTGTATTTTTCTCCCTGTTTCACGCGTTTTGGAGCGGAACCAAATGGCTTTTTGCACCCACCTTTCGATTTAACCTAGTAGCCATTAGCCGAGTCAGTCGCGTTTTCCTTTGATACTTGAAGATGGAGGTTCGAAATCTGTTCAGCGCATTTCTATTCTATGGTGGATTCAGCATATCAGATTGGAACGATCATTGGGACATACCTGATCTCAAGTCGGATAACGGTCAGTATGTTGACAGTAAGCATTATTATTTCAGTGGGCTATCAAAATCTGTCAGCATACGTTGTGCTGGAGACTCAGGAGGTAAAAGCCGAACACCGATGATCATGAGTTGTATACCAGACTACAACAACGTAGAAACCAGCGTATCATTAACTAGCACACTCTATCACACTGTCAAGTCTTCTCTGTCATTGGGACGGCTGTATAAGCCACAAAAAAATAGCAGACAACGCCTATAAACTTAAAAAGAAGAAAAAGACCTGTAATAGTAAACGAACGCGCAGGATTTTCAACTATTACGCAATTGACTGTGATGTCGAGGAAGTCAGAACAAAAGTAATCTGAGTGACACTTAGCAATTTTGATTTCTTAGAAAAACAACGCTCATTTTGTGGAGAATCAGTAGTGTTTACGTTAACGATTGCTATTGATTGGCAAATATGTTAGGTTTTGATTGACCTGTTTGTTGTCACGTCCCGCGACCTTGTATTAAGAAGTTCGGTCGTTTAAATCCGACGCGCGTCCAAACAACTTGTAATCATCACCTCTTAAAAACAAATTCGATGTGGCAGCTGATCGCCGTTTTTGATTAGTTGATGCTGATGGATCGCAGTTCAGCTTGTGTATGAGCTCTGATTGGCTGAACGTTCTCTACTCAGGAAATTACTCCAGGTCAATTTCATTACACCAACCTGTTGCATATTCGTTCAGTAATACATGAAGATAAACCCAACTAACCAGCTTCCATTACAGATTACCTAATCTATCGATTGCCCAATTGGGGCACCTTTAAATACGGATGAGTGTGCCGTTACAATGATGCTCAGTGCAGAACACAAAGCTTCGAGTTCCACCTTCAATTATTCGCTCTTCAGCATAGAGATTATGATAGTTCAGTGTGCTGGATGCTAACAGACTTTGTTCTGCACTGTACGACGACGTTTGGAGGACGTTACTAACGGTAGGTGGATGACACCAATATTGTCAAGTACCCTGAAATGTCAGCGAAATTAATTGATTCACCTATGAGGTTAAATTAAAAAAATGGTAGAAAACAATCACCTACAGATTTTAGATATTTCGCTAGAATGCAGTCAAGAGCGTGAACAGGAAAACTTGTGCAAGCAAGCTGTTGCTGCCACTGCTCATCAGAAACATATCATGCAGTCTAAACCATCCTTTGTGAACAGCCATTTCGATCATAAAGTGGTGGCTGTTAACCCATGCATTCCACTGAGTCGCAGGAATGCAACGTAACACTTGAGGCGTACTGTCTTATAATGCAAATCGCAGGCTGCCATGGCAAGAATAACCGACTAGATCGGCGGTTCAGTGGTCGGCTACTGGTGCATACCAGTTCCAGTGAGAAACCGAAATAACGAGCTATCGTAGGAAAAGAAAGAATGTCAATGCACTGGAATCGTGACATATACACTATGAACAACTGTTCCGATGGTAATGTGTGACTCCCTGAAAGGGAGTTTACAAAGGTCACTAGTTAATATCGTTACTCATTGTAGGCACTTTCCACGAACGTATCGTTTACTTACTAAAGCCTATTCTTTATTCACTTCCGATAGCATGATGTTCGTCACCTTGCTGTTGTAATTTTTGAAAGTTTCGAGGTTCTCGTGAACAAAGCCTGCTCATCATCACCATCATTAGCATGATCGTTACCCTAGATGGCAATATATCAGTTGTGATAATAAAGAAAAGGAACAGGTTCCCGCTAAAAAAAAAGAAGAAGAGAAAGAGAGAGGATCTAATTAACAAAAACGACTGTCTAGTCTCAGACATTCAAAATCAAGGCGTCATCGATAAGACAGCTTTCTTGCGGCTTTCATCGTCCACCATCATAACTTCCACACACCTCATGGACAACTTAGCCAAGCAACACACAAGCTACTGAGCTGGATTAATAACCTTCTCACTACTAATTGTGCTTGTCGTGATTTCTCCAGCCTGAGAAACCAACACGGCCAGCAGCAGTAGCTAACCCTTTCATTATTGAGCTCATCTTCCCAGGTCATTATTTATGCACCTTGCATCCTAAGTCTGTTGGCCGCGGCGTTTGCAAAAGGTGTACAGTGCGACAGCTTGATAGTTGGTATTATTAGTACATGACCTAACCATCTAAGTCTGTGCATAGCTAAAGATTGAACGAAAGAGTTCTCTTGGCACGCATTACCAAATACTTGCTTCCTAACCTAATTGTTGCTAACCCTTCTATGTTGTCGATCCTAGCGGTAAAACGCAGATACCGACGACCAAACAGGTTCATAGTTTCTACTCTCAGCTGCCAAGTTTCATGGCACTAAAGTAACAAATCCCCTACAATGGCCTTAAATACACGACCCTTGAACATCAGAAAGATGCCCCTTTGTTATAACAGATGTCCTATGTGATTGAATACCGCCTTAGCTTTGGATATACGATTTTCTACTTCATGTCCCATACTATCACTGTTACTGTTGCAACTTCTTAGGTACACAAGCCCGTCAAAAACCTACGTAACTACACTATTAAGCATTAAATCAATGTAAGATCAAGAATCTCACGGAAACGCTTTGCACTTTGATGCTGCAAAGCGCATCCCGAAGTAACTGAGAGCGCGAGATAATATTCAACATTGTCTGTGCTACTTGAAAATTGTCAGACAATACTTTTCTGTCAACATAGTCAAAATCTGTCAGTAGTCCGTCAAGTAGGAGGTCCATGCTGAAGCTTTGTGAATGCCATAAACAACCCTTCATTATAAGATATCCGCACCAAATTGAGTACGAATGAAGTCAAACAGTTTACGCGTCGTGGTTAATATGTCATTGGTAAATCGAAAACAACACTCCTGAGGAAATCCTCCCGAGGTGATGAAAACGTGGAGTATTACAACTTGCTCGTAACATTGTGTTATTTTAAATCGATTTACCAATCCTTCATTATTTTGTCTAGAACAGAATTAAACAAAAACGACGAAAGTGGACAGCCTTTATACACAAATAGTCAGATAGTAGATCTCAGCCTGTGCTAAACTGTAGGAATGAAGCGCTGACAGTATGTTCACATATTTGTTCAAAACACATGCTTTTAGGCGGTTCTACAAGTAAAGATCAATTAGCTGCTGTACCGAACGCAGCTTTGTGGTAAAAAAAAAAACAATAACTGTTAATCACTGCTCTAGAATTTGGCGGTGAGTGAAACGTTGAGCAGTACACACCTATCCTAGACGAAATCTCGCCTGTTTGTTTCTTATGGACGTACGGATGGATGTGCAGTCTGCACCGCTGATAGCCCAGTTGACAAATGAACGCAAGGCTTAACGATGGTGCGAGCGATGTCTAAAACTAGACCTTTCACGAAGGGCTATCATAATTACGTCCATCGAGAGGAGGGATCAGATACGAGCAAAAAGCGTCCCTGATAATCCTATCATAGCAGTCAGTAGAAGACGCAAACAAACGCAGCGGAAAGATTTCTACAGAGTTCGCGTCTACAACTGGTCTTAACAGAATCTGTCAATCGGACAACACTGAGTTTACTGCCAACACGAATCCAATATAGCAATGTATGCCGATCATTCTGTTGAGTAGTACGCCTACTCCAGCCTGACCAGTAACGACGATGGTGGGGTCATCTAAAATGTACAATCAGTATCGCAGAGACTATGTGATACGCTGAATACTGTCATAGATTTTAATCTCTGAAATGCAGCAGACATCAGCATTTAATGGTTCTAAGGTCCAAGCGAAGGCGATTTGAGTGCGAGAGTCGAAAGCATCTGTGTTAATTTTCATTCTAGATCTATGCAAGGGGCGATGAGGGATGAGATTTACAGGGACAGTGTTACTATGGTTAGCTGTATCTGTTGTGAGACCCGCAGACTAACTACTAGAAATTGGGGTCGAGAGGGGTCTGCAAGCGAAATCTGATAAAACAATGAGGGGTCAGCAGTTGCATATTTACGCTCACTCACTCTGCTGTATGCACTAGACAAGGTGACATGGCTTACTGTGTAAGATGCAGTGTGGAACTGGTAATGTTTTGCGTTTTCAGTATTGTGTATGGGATGAGATCATGTGAAAAAATCCAGACCTATACAAAAAGCGATCCAACCCGAGCTTTTGACTCAAAAGCCTGCACCACACAGCAGCACGTAAGTGGCAGTGTGCTAGTCCCACTTTTTCTGGGGGGAAAATCCAAAAAAAAACATGTTAGCCTACTTCCAACCTCTAACCTGGAGCACCAGAGGACTAGTTCGTCGGACCTCTAGTCGTTGGCCTGTCTGGAATGAATGACGCTGTTCGAGCGATTATCACATAGTCCAGATCAATTAAACAGGTAATCGAGGTGGCCAAACTGCAGCACCGCGTCACCCCCCAGACCATTGTGTCGGTTCGTTCGAGTCTTCACTTATACGCGCGACTCAAATTGAGCAGCTACAGTGGTTCATTTAAAATGTGGATCCACAGTGCCAAGCCTGCGTTTTTTTTTACATGAGGAACCAGCGGCGTAAAGTAAACGCACGTCTGTACAACCCAGTTATGCATTATCGTTACAAAACGACCTGGATTTCAGACGTACTCGAGTGACGCTTACTCCCACATCACAGCTTACCACCTATCGTTCGACCAACGGATGTACACATCGCTTTGGTCGCGACACCAGCGTAGGGACCCACATAGTGTGTGCTTGCATTGTTACGGCTCACCGGGTTGGCGTATGGTAAACCGAACAGCCAGCCGTAGCAAGAATGGAAGCGTCGGTCTAGTCTGCGCGAAATCCGGATCACTGTGTGGCAACCCCATGCGTTTGTAGAGTGTGAACGTGGGTTCATTTAAGGTTTCGAGTCCAAAACCTCTTCAAAATGCGGACGATTTTCAAGTCACGCTTCACAGCCGACCACTGAGATGACGATTCATTCAACTCGGCGTGCCACGATCGCGTGATTTACACTGAGTGGAACCGACGTATCGAAACCCAAAAGGACTTAACGGAACAATAGACAAAAAGGGTATACACTCTTTATTCTGAGGAAAAATCACCTCATTTCAGTGCTAGAAAGCGTTGAAGAGGATAGGGCAGGATAAACAACTCTCTTGCTCGACACCAACTCATAAGCCAACTCCAAACCCGATTAGAGAACGTCAAAGTTTCGCGTCAACCACTAACCGTCTGCTTTCGTCGGTTGGGACCAATCGGACAATCGCTCAAAGTTCGTAATCCGGTTGTTAAATCGGTGGGATCAGTTGCGAATACGCAACCGATTTCCTTCCATAGCAGTCGCATTTATATTCAGTTTATGACACAACAGCTGGACTACTGATAAACAACATGGAAAATTTGCTTCCAGTTATAAAAAAAATCACACTATGAAACTCCAAAGTTAGATTGGATTCGAACAAGCGGTAGAAACTACATGCTCCGAGACAATCTACACTGTGTTAGTTTAGCTGCGAATCTACACATGGGACGCGGAATCACAACATTTGGGGGTCAATTAAACATTCACCTCATTGTGTTCCCAGGTTAACCGCTTCAACTGAAGATTACATTTACGCAGAGGACATTTTCTCAATTACCTGAAATGTCAAACTACTTATCAGTAACACATTTCTAATGATCAGCCGTAGAGTCGGTGAAATCAAGAGTAAATTAGTTGGAAAAATTCCATAATGACACTCAATCTTCTTTGAAACCTGATAGATCCCGCATGGTGTGGTAGCGTTTTCGCATTAGGAACCGACTATGAATATGCTGAATCCACCACAGAATAGAAATGCGCTGAACAGATTTCGAACCTCCATCTTCAAGTATCAAAGGAAAACGCGACTGACTCGGCTAATGGCTACTAGGTTAAATCGAAAGGTGGGTGCAAAAAGCCATTTGGTTCCGCTCCAAAACGCGTGAAACAGGGAGAAAAATACAGGGCAATATAATGGTGTGTGGTGACCTGCAAATATTCTGGGAACAGAAGACTGAAGGACAGTTACTAACACTGGTAGTTTAGATCACTAAACCATCAATGAGCACGACATGATAAAGGTTGATCATGTAAGTAGTTGATGGAGTTTATCTCTAGATTGTTGTGAGATTTTCAGTTCATTCTGATTGGATGAAGTCGTTTTATGAGGGAGAAAGGACTATTGGAAGGGAAGATGTTACCCGACATTGCCTCCGCTAGTCTGCTCCAGTCTGTCCGTAACATCAACTTTTTTCTTCCGCTCATTGTTATCGGTAATCATCTGTGCATCATCGGTCTTGTTAACATACACCTCACTTTTGACTCTTCGCGTTTCTCTTAGCTTTCCGGACAAAAATGCTGGTTTTGCAGGGAATCATCACCCCACTGTTTCTTTCCTTTGGCGAGCGAAAACGCCTCTTCAGTTTTTCATGTTGAGCAGATGTTTATGGTTTTTTTTGTAGTTATCCTCGAAATAGACTCACTCTTCAACACTGATTTTGTTTTGTTTCGCTCTATATAACTTGATGCGGCTAAATTTACGGTCATGGCTATGTTGTTTCCTCACTGGAGGTTTCGTTCATGTCTCATTTTTAACAGACACTGACAAGTGGTCACTGGTGAGAATCCTTGTTTCATTCATACTTCAAGTAGCACGATGGCAATATGTTGCCCTTGATCACACATGGTGTCAGTTGGATCACTTTTATACTGCAAACTTGTGTTGGCTTTTCACCATATACCTTCCCCCAGTGACACTAGCCCATTACCGTCTTTCCATACGTAACATTCTTTATTGACCATTTGGACGTCATTCTTCCCATATTCTCAAGCATTAATGGTTGTCAGTGCTCGTCATTTGATCATGATATTTGGACCTTGTGTTTGGATTGTGTTTCAGTGTACGTTTGATTGGGTACCGTAGTTCAACGGGTTATTCATATAGTTGGTATGTAATTAATGTACATGCACTACCAATTATTCTCTGACCTGCACAAGATAGTGACCAAATCATTACTTGTTTTCTGCGTAGATATTTGATCATTAAATACCAATGCAGATGAATGGTGACCAAAATGTGTAATTGTGTGTTTGTACGTGTTGGTACATTTATATGTAAGCGCGTGCCAATTAAAGGATCTATAGGCATCCTGGATCACTGTGACTAAGGTATATGGTGCTGCGACTAATGCGGCTGTGGATATCCATTTTCTTTCGTGTCCACCAACGGCCCCGTCGGTTGATAAGCCATTCGTTTTTCTTTTCAAAACCTGGGGTCACGGTAGCCTACTGCTTTCTTTTCTGCTTTGTTGGTGTTTCGTATCACGGAAGTTTGGTTTGGTTTTCCAGTCCAAGTTCAAACTTGGTTTTTCTTTCCAATCTTATGTAGAAAACAATCATACATGCTTCTATATTGACATTTTTCCTGCCTTTTATTTTCAATATTTCTCCTAAGCCTAGAACATGCGTTTGAGCCTTACCATTTTTCGATTCCGAGAGGTAAGGATTCCATTTTCACACCAACCCATCATCCGACTAACCACCGTTGGCCAGCTAAACGACAAAGGCCTCCATTTAAATGCTTCCAAGTCTTAGTCCTTCGGGTTTATACTGGATACGTTACGTGAGTGAAACTGAAAGTGGTACAGTGTATGCCACTTTTGGTGATGTTTACATCTAGGCTCCGACTACTGGGATAGGCTTATCTGAAGGAGGGTGCTGCCAGATATATTTTGTATATAGCGTACATATTTGACCACTCCCGCAATAAGTTAATGCTTTGTGCTAGTAGTAGTAGCAACCGAATTACGTCGCGTTTGTTTGACCGTACTCTGTAATGTAAATCTTCACTGATCACTCTCCTGTGCGAGCTTTGCTCCTTCCTCAACGTATGCCCGTTTACGAAGGTGGTAACTAGCGCTTAGCCATAATCGAACTACCCTCTATTTCTAAATTAATTTGGTTTCTATTGCTACAATACTATCGAACAGGATGATTCGGCAACCTAAATAGATTCCATCACCAGATTGTTTCCAATTGATCAAATTTTAGATGCTACCGAATAGGCTAAGTACGGTTAAAAATTATGATATCCTTGTTAAATGTTTCCTCCGAACATTCTTCACTTTTGAAAGCAAAGCAAGTCAGTCTGACTCAGAAAGACGAGGGAAGAACGATAGAATCAAGAGCGATTGTCAGGTATTCACATATCAGTCGAAGTTCTGTTGTAAAACAACAACTAACATTACCGGAGATGAAACAACTTGTAGGCATAGGGGAGTCACAATATACCTAATGGAATAATTGAATGGGGTATTGTAACGCAGGATGTTCACATAATCGGACCTCAAATGTCACTACCGAATGAATGTCGCCGTACTCCTATTTGTCTGAATAATGAAAAATGTATTGATATTATCAATGCATTTTATTGTCTTACCCTCGGATTGTGTGGTAATGTTCGTTCTTTACTACCATGGATTTGTTCTCACAACTTTATCACTGATAATACGCTGGAGTGAACCCAGACTGTCTGCCAACGCAGATGTGTTTGCACTTATTTCCTTATGATCGACTCCAAGACTTGGAGTATAATGACAATATCATTCTACATCATAATGTCACGATAGAACTGTCTGGCAAATTCGCGTTTTTAATTCGTCATGTTAGCTCACACTTTACAGTGCACGATGTAAGGCGGTACTGCACATGTACGCATCATCACAGTTGACTCTTTTTAAGCTATAATGGTGTTTACTTTCCGTAATGATCTCCGATTGGACCATTAATACACCAACCAAATTACGTGTACCGTTCGTTAACTTACACGATATGTAGCGCCAATGTGACATCAGCCAGACACTGAACGGCAAAGTGTACACCTTTTTTGGCTGTCAAAATTGGCTTGTGTGTGTAAATGCTGTTCGAAAACTTCGTTTTCGTGACATTCACTTTTTTGCGTAAAATCATGCACTTGCGTCACTATGGTTTTTGACGTGTTTTCAGAAAATGTATATCTAACGTGTTAGCAGGTGCGTTCATCTGTAGCCTGAACACCTTTAAAAAATGCAAACCCACCGCATTCCGCGTCGTGCGCTTTCCGCTCAGTTTTGGTTGGGTTGAAAACAGCCATCACATTACTGTTGTAGAACGTTGGCTCGAGGGTCTTACATATTGTGGGGGACTGTCAGGCAGGAAGTGCGAGCATTCCAACTCTCGGCGGAATACCCCAACACAGGGAGTGGTGCGTTCAAAAACCCACGGTGAGCGGATGGAGAACGGCGTGGGCGACCGGATGAGTCATCGCTCGACCGGATCGGACCAACGGGCGAGACGTGGCAGCCGAAATAG
>JTDE01021560.1:0-13085 GCA_014338405.1 Paragonimus skrjabini miyazakii | reverse complement strand
GTGCCTCACTACCTAAGCACTCCTACGCGGTCAGTAGTGCGACATACAATCCTATGAGTGTAACTGCTTTTCGTCTGACTGCTCCCCTTCGACCTGTCTGACAAGGTTGTACCTGGAAGGACCGGAGTCCTAGTCAGCATAGCCCACCGGATCAAAACAGTACACAAGCCCGACCACCTCGCCAAGGTAGCAGTATAGGTCGAGAAATACCCCCAACAGATTCATCATCACTCCCATCCTCCTCCAGTAGATTGTGATTCGTATCACTCTTGTGATTTTTTTTGATGACCTGTTTGACACATTGTAGTTTTCACATATAGCTCGCACTTACCCTATACAATTGTAAAAGCCTGATGAAAATTATTGAAAACCGCTGGTTGCAAAATTGACTTATAAATTCTACGAGAATCTGTAGAGGACTGAAACTATCCTTGGTTTTGTAAACGATTCAATAAAAACGTGCAGTATTCTTGAGTTAACGTAAAACATTGTCTTCTGCTGATGGTCAATAACATTTATCTCCCTGTAAATTAAACCATCTTTAGAAGGCATAACTCACTGTTTCTCATCCTTAACTAGTCGATTTATTCTGTAGAGATTTTGCTATATTTTTATATATACTGCAAATAGATTTTAAATAAACATAGGATAGTATTTTGAGTATATAATAAATTCCTCATGCATTTGCCAGTAATTGCGATTGTGTGTCATATCCGATGAGTGTTGCGTATCTTTGATTTCCTAACCGAGGGGACGTATACAGCCGACCTTGGAAATCCTCGATATTAGCTCTTTCAGGTTTTAATGTCAAGTCATTATCATGATCTAGTCGATATCATAAGTAAGGCCTTGCGAAACTAACAGTAGGGTGGTCTACAAAGCAATCGTCCGAATCAACGAAATCACTGAAGAGAGGACGCTTACGGTACAAATCTGTTCAGACTGCTACTCCTGAAGATCCGTTATCTGACTGTCTTTTCTCACCTTGTGGTTCGAGTACATTCGAGTGATTGTGCTACGATAGTGCTTATTAAAAGCAGCTAACCGGCGAACATCTTTTACTTGACTAGGTCAGGTTTTGCAACCATATGGCGGAACAGACTGTTCGGATGCAGGGTACACTGATCCTTTATCAAAAAAGCTCCCGTTGCTCTGCCATCATGGTTGGCGCAGTTTGACAACCGCTATTCTAGTCTTTCAGCTAGGATCGTTGATAGTTTTGCCAACGCTTATGCAGCTATCACGGTAGACAAAATTCATTTGCCACTTCATACCACTATCAGAAGTGAATGCAATCACAATCTCTAACTTTTGATGAACAAAGCTCATAACACATCGTTGAAATGATCTATCACATATACATGTATATTCAGCGTTGGACCTTGTGTTGGCTTGCGCTGTCATTTATCTTGATAGCGGTACACGAAATGACATTAATAAATGAATAAAAATGTGCGAAGTAAAAATTAGGATATCATGAAGAAGATCTAACGACTTCACAAATGCAGATTTGTCATAGACTACGACACATGATTGAAGATGGTTTCAATTAGCGATGCGAATGATCGCATGGTCTTCCACTTGGTAACCGGTACTTATCATCTTTGTTCAGTGGATCGGTCAAAACGTTCCTAGCTCGTTATCACGACACATCACCTGTTCGCTTTACAATTTCCTCCAACCGTTAGTAGCCGAATGGAACAATGCACGATGCGGCAGGCGATTGCGCATTCTCTTTGCTTTGGTTACTGGTCGCTGTCTGCAAGCTATCCCAAATACACGTTGACAGAATGTAGTGTTGTTCACTCAACCACTCCATTTTAAAGAGGCTACGTGCGAATACACTTGTACTTAAATGCTAAAAACTAATGGGTATCTTCTGTGCTAGCGGATTACGTCTCCGGCCCGTAAAACATACATACTGTTCCTCTACTTAGCAACTAGACGTCTTTGTGACGTCCTGAGTCCTGATGAATAGGCAACGTACTTTCGATATTATTACAAGCTGAAAAGATTACACTACCAGGGTTGTTGAAACAGTCATCAGTCCCGTGCAACCTACTTGTACCTACATCAATGGAATCAGGGCAAACCAACCTTGTAACAGCACTGAAGATGAAGTACATCCTTCCTAGGCCCTCTGTTATACACATGTGTTTTATCAAACGTTTATTGGACATTCGTGATCGTATATTTCGATGTAACCACTTGTGCATCAACACGAGTTATATTGATGACGCGTGTATCCGTTATTCCATTGGCGTGAGTTACTGATCTTCAAAGTCACAGTTCTTACTGGCTTTTCTTTCGAACGTTGTGGCCACCATGTGTAATTCGTCATTCGTGTGAGACACGAGCTTGAATACGCACTGTGTTTCCTGCTTCATCCGTATCATTCAACTGATTCGACACGTTCTATATATTTTTTGCAGAAGATTTATCTCAAGCATTCCTTTCCTACATACTCATTGATCATTGTATTGCCTATCAGAATTTCCACTCCGAGATTCCTGGAATCTCCTAGTACTCCTTCTGAAACGTCATCCGTAACGTTACTGAAATGAAAGGGAGCGATCAGGCACCTCCTGTTGAATGCCACTTGAAGTAGAGAACACTTAAGGTATCTAACCTAAACTGTGCACTTTGCACTGCGAGTTAGCAAACAATGATTTCGAAAAATTATGTTTAACTAGAATACATCTGTCATAGAAACAGTCCCGGAGAGCATATCGAGCAGCCAAGCTGGAAGCTGCCTGGTCTGGTGTTTTACCGACACGTGTACACAGAATCTAAGAATTGTTTGGAAGCATTAGATATCGCGAACGACTGTGGGAAGATCATGTGCGCGTTTTGAGGAAATAACGAAAGCTACCCATCATAGTTGATCATTAAAACAGTTCAAAGAGATAGAGGGTTCATCTTTGTATGGGAAATCCTTTTTAAAGAGGTGAGATCTACACAAATGTGATGAATGCTTATCTGTTACCGGTCACTCACTGGATTGATTTACAGATGGGTACTTGCACGTCACACGTATGCTTCATCAGTCCGTTAACCTGTACGTTGGTAAAACCGTACCGTTGCTTACACGCTCAACAGTTTTAAACCGATGGACTACATGTGGGGCTACCATTTTGAACGTCAACAGCTCGGATGAGCCTGCTAAGAAGCCACTCACTACATGAAGTTCATTATCATGTAAATATTCAACATACAACCTAGCTCCTTGTATGGACAACACAGCTGTTGTAGTGGGTGGTGATACAATTCGCCATTATGGTAATATCGATTTAGCCTGCCATAAAAAAGTTACATTTATTGATCGAAGTTTCGTTCCTTTAAGTTATACACACGAGGAAACTGTTTTGTGCTTATGGTCAATGGACCGTCCTGTTAATGGAGATATTGACACCTTGTTCTCTTCCTTGTAGCTTTTATTAGTTGTGAGCAGCAATTTCTACCTTACTGATCTATAAGACAACAATTCGTTCGACCCAGTTGTTCGGTTCTTTGAAATATTACATTCATACGGCTGGATGGTATTCTGACTTGTTCCGCGCACCAGTGACTATGACATTTTTGAGAGAAAAATTCTATTCAGAAAGAATAACTGTTAGCTTGTAAATAAACATTTATTGGTAGAGTTCGTGGTTGTTTGTCTACAAGTGTGTCATTGATTATGACTAAACGGAGCTAATAATGCATGTATATATCACTTCATAGATTTGTTTGCTCTTCATGAATTTCTGTTATTCATGTCATTTTAATTCGTTACTCATGAATTCATCCATGTCTGCTTATTCTTCCTTCAAGTTGCTGGAAACGAAAAGTGTTGATAAAAGCTGGACGTTGCTGCACTTCCTCGTGGATACTATCGAGTCCAGATTTCCCGCACTGCTCACGTTTTACGAGGAGCTGGGAGACCTGGCAACTGCTGCCAAAAGTAAGCAAAAATGTGGTTCGTCACTGTTTAGAAACAATGTTTCCGCTGTTTTACGCTTGTTCCGGTCAAACTGGTCTCTTTGCTTCGCTAACTGACTACATTTCGCAGTCGGTTGTATGTCACGCAGGATATGGATAACATGTTCCGCCTATACGTTGAGTGAGGTTGTGTGCTACTCGATTTGTCAACACATTGCTGGGCTGTACCAAAACCACACAGAAGTATTCTTGCTGTGTTTGCTAGTTGCCTGTGCATTAGGTGTTACAGAACGATTGCAGCTCTCCTTTTGTCTCCCAGTTCCCATGGAGGCGATGACAGCGGATGTGGCAGCTCTGGTGGCCGGTATGTCACAAGCGGACAACGAGACCATTATTGCTGGACCGGGAAACACTCCGACCCGTCTGACCGAATTTATCAGCTTGAACAAACCCCGAGTGGAATCAATTCAACAGCAGGCAGAACGTGCAAAAACATTGTTTACTCAAACGATCGAGTGGTTCGGCGAAGCACAAAACAAACCCAGTCCAGAGGTGTTCTTCGGTTTGCTTGTCCGGTTTGTGGACAACTTCAAGGTTTGTGCAGTTTATGTTGTGTATTAATGTTTGTCCGAACGCTTCTATAGTTACTCAACATTAATGTGGTCGCTATCAACTTTGTTTTCCATGCATCTTTTCGATCTCTACACCTGTTATGTGTACTCAGCACTGGTTATATTGCTCTTCAGTTGTGTTTGCTGACCTTTTCTCGAAGAGTTCAGGCATGAATCCTGTTACTCTTTTTAGTGTAATGCCTATTAATACTCATTATCTGATCGGTTTGTCACTTTAACCCTATTCTCGTTCTGAGTGAAACTGATTGGATACGGTTAATCCGAATCAAATTTGAACCGCTGATAATCCTCAGATTGGGTCAACTTCTCATCCGCTGGACAAGTCGTTTGCACCCTGTCGATCACGGAATGTAAAATCGTTGTGTCCCTAAAATACATTCACTGTGCTAGTGTCCTCACATGTTCGAACTATGAAAGAGGAAATTAGTGTTAACGGAAGATGCCGTAATTTTTGCGTTTCAAAAGTAATAATTGTTCAGTGACACTAACATTTTTGAATGGTTTTAGTACTTATTCAATTTGCCAAATCGTCTTCATGCCATTGTTGATAAGACTGATTGTTCTTTCACAAGAGACTTATAACTATGATGTAGGAAAGTGTAGGGGTTAAAATTCTGCAATACTAACGCTAAGTACATTGTTAAACGATACTCTTGATCCAGGACTGTTTAATGGGTTTCTAACTTAGACTGAATTGATTGGTCAATAAAAACAAGTCTTCTTGGTAACCATTTGATGTGGAGCCACATCTAGGCACAACTGTTTTACTCTGTTCAGCCGCGATCACAAATCGCATGAAGTTATGTGCCGAGGAGCGACGCATACTCGTATACTTTTCACATCGTTACATCTTTCGCGAAGCAAATTTGTGCCCATATGAACGCCGTCCGTTGGTTGCACCCATTTTTCGTGATCCGCACTCTGTGATGGCGTAATTCGTTTGTCCTATTGAGTGGTAGATTTCTGTTATCGTCCCGAGTGAACTGATGTTACATATACTTTAGCCGTAACACCACTGTATCGTATACCATTGGATTGGCTGCGGGGTGCCCGAGGGCTCGCAAATTGAAACAACTACTCTTTTGTTATTTTGAGTCCTCGTGGTCAGACTCTGTCCCACTAAGCGTTAGCAACTCACAAAGGTTATTTATCTATCCTGGTTTAGTTCGTTTCCTCTCCCTAAAACCGTTTTTGATTGCAGCACTTGTCTAACTTAAATAGTCAACTAATTATTTGCGTTGTTCAATCAAATGAGTAGTTGAATGTTTTAGCATGTGACATGTCACGCTTAGATTAAGATAACAACGCTATAAAGTGACCGTAACGATAAACGAACAGCAATTAATTCGGTCATCTGGCTAGCTTTGTGTTTACTAATTATACAACTGCACTTTTCAACATAACGCAATAATCGCGCGCGTGCTGGGGATACTCGAAATTTTCGTTTTTCAGTATATGGTTTTGTCATTATACCCGGAGTATTTATAATGGTCAAGGTTGCATACAGCTGTTTTCGGTAATTCTCATCGGGCATATATAATTACAAGCGTTAATTGGACTTATATATAAAACAGGAATATGGTTATACGCAACGTTAATAGTCATGGAAAATGTGGATGACTGTCTACCCGGGTGGTGGTGAGTTTGTGGGTGTGGGTGCGTTGTGTTTACATGTGGTTTGTCAGAACAATCTGGTTTTTGTTTTTTCCTTTCTATGGAGATACATTTGGTAAAATGTATTGGTACGTAAGATGAAAAATCTCATTTGAAGCGTACAACTTTTTTTATACAAACACCATAGCTGTCCGGTTTGTATTGGAACGATTAATGTGCCGTCAAAAATAATGCGAGAATTTGGTGTCTTATGAAATTGCATGGTGTTGTAGCAAACGTTTAATAATGAGGTGATATATTCGCTTGGCCATCAATTGTGCATGCTTGGAGAAAGCAAGAGAGACCACCTCAGGGTGTACATCTAGTCTAGTCATCTTCTACAGTGTGTCCTAATTGTGTAATTGCTGTATACTTATTGCATAATTATTGGGTTAAATGAGGACGCATGTAGTGTTTCGTATTTCGACGTCCGTACAACGAGGCTATCTCAATACGTGTGTCTCAAATGTTATCATTTTAAGACAAAACCACACACGTTAATTTACCCAACTTAAGCAATAATGAATGAGATCGCATTTCATTGTTCCTGGCCTTAGCAGAGCTGTAATGTAGAATGTTTATGACCCTGACTGAATTTTGATAGGTGAGGTTTGATTGCATTTACTTACATTGTTGTAGTGCAGTAAAACTGTGGACGATCTTGCATCTACCAACTTTGGGCAATTTCTTACCCTCCATATCTAGTTTTCAGCTCCTGTGTTTTGCTAAGTTGAATTTATCTACAGATATGCAGTTTAGTTTCAGAAAGCAAATGCCTCAAGTTAGCTTGACGTGCTGCGATAAGCAATTGATGACTCTCAGTCCAACCTGACAACCTTACGTTGGATCCATACATGGTCCTTAGTTGAACAATAACCCATCGATCAGTTCTAAGTAGATAACCGAAATCGCTGCATAAAAATTGTTCCTCATCCGTTCCCTGTTTTAGAAAGCCATCAACGACACAGAAAAGAGACGTCGAGCGGATGCACTCCAACTACTGCAGGCGGCTACTGAAGGTAACGGCCCCGCGTTCAATCCACCTAGTGCTCCTACTGCAGCTCCAAAACGATCGAAAGATGTGGGTTCCACTTCATAGTTGTTCGATTCCGAACCTTCCAATGTAGTTTATTTTCGACCTCATGACCACTTCCTGAATGTATAGCCTCGTTCCGGTGTCACATGATTATCCTACAATTAACTTATTATTGTCCCTTTTCAACTCTTGTTGATTCGACAAAGTCATACTTTGCGATTTATTCTGCCGTTATACGGTGAACTGACAGGGCCTAATGTTGTTGTTCTCTCCTCTGGCTTATGTTTTGAAACGGTTCAGTGTACAACCTATTTGAACTTGTGTAGTGGCAGTGCTTAATCCAATGTAAACGAATACTCCCACCCTAGTTTGTGTAGCTGTACGTGCTTGCGTGTCAAAGTGACACCAAACATGGTTAATTCCGTCCTGTCGATTTTCGCCGTGTTGATTAACGCTATGCACGGTATTCGCGTTCACATTGAAATCAGTTCATGAAAACTGGTCAACATGACTGAGAACAATCACTGCACAACAACCTGATTGGATTTTCAGGATTACAACGAGAAGCTAGAATTACACCAAAACGATCAGATAGTTCAGACGTGTCATCTCAGTCTTGTGGGTTTCACTAGGCAAGCGTCTACCGCATGTGGCCCGATATCCGTGCTAGTACTATCAACTAGCCATGTGAATTTTGTGTTTTCCTATCCATTCTTGTAATATTCTTTTGTTTTAAGTCCATCTGTTTGTGAATATCAATCTTTAAAAGACTAGCTCGTAGATGAATGAAGATCTTTACGTTCTTGTTTCAGTCCTACCGTTCTAAAACTTTGTTGGTCGTTTTTGTTCACTGATCAACAAGTGTTGTTTACTAGGCAGCGAATCCGTCCACCAAATTCCCTCGAACCAACGTAGTATGTGTCCGACTCATTCATAAATCAATCTTTAGACGCAGGAAATTCATCCGAAGTAAACGGCAAAATTTGTACGAACAGCTACTGCTGATTCCTTCCACTGTTGTACGACTGCCTAAGCAATCGATAATTCATCGGAGTTTTATCAGCTCTTTCAGTTTGTCTTTCCGGCAGACAAGATTAGTTACGACGATTTATAGACCGACCGAAACTGCGAGACGATTTACTAGTAAACCCATTCAGTAAATGTCGGTCTGTTCATAAACACCTAACACTATTCAATTATGTTACCTTTTTTCGTTCATTGAATCTGGGGCCATCCGCATTATGCATTCCGCCGTGAGTACTGGTTCTCTTGTTTAGCAGAGCGTCTTGGAAACCTTTTTCTGTAGATTTCATCCATGGGACTAACTCTGTGCGTTGCATTTCAGTTACTTCTCCTGTTTGTTTCCAAGAAAATATGTTGGTAAACAGCTGATCAGAATGGCCTTCAGATTAGATTGTTCTTCTTCATCACCAAGCAGTCTTTATATATTTAGTGTTGTATTGAGTTTTATGACTTGATCCAACAATGTCATCAGATCAGTTAGTTAAGCCACATGACCCTAAACAGTTGTTCATTTTTTCATCGATTATTTACACTCTTAATACCACTGAACTCAATTCTCTAGAGAATCAAATAGTGTTTGAAGATGGAGCACCGACCCTGCAGGCTTAAGCGTGTGGTATTTTTAAGGTCTGTTATTACCAGTCTCTGGGGGTTGTACATTTTGCCGAGGGATCATCACAATATTTGATGATTAAGTTCATGTTTTGACTTAACTTATTCTATATGTTCCTACTGTCGTATTCCACTCTGGTGGCTCGTGGAGATCCCTATTTATGAAGTCTGACCATTATTACATCGGCAAGTCAACGCGAGTTGTTTGGTTTCAGGCTATTCGTGACTGGTTATGACTTAATTCTACCTAATTGAAAATCTAACATATGTCCATGGTCTCTATTCAGTGTTAAACTGCCTCTCTATCACCACCTTAAGTCCATCTAGTTTTCTTTCCATCCCCTTTGAAGACTGCGCTAGTTATGCTATCTTTTATGTTATGTGGTCATCTGTGTCAACGGACTTCGTTTCTTATTGCTTATCTACTTCATTGGTTTACCTACATGGTCCTCACACCGTACCTAAGCTTGTTGTACTCTGGCTGCTTAATCACACACCCCTCTGTCGTTGAAAACTGATGATAATCGTTTCATTCACTACGTCCCACTCAGAGTGATGCTTATAATGTTATGTTTAATGTCGGGCCGCACATTCCTTAGCTGTGATGACTACCTTTACCCCATGTTCTTCATTCAGTCCATTGCATCATTTTTTTGTCGTTTAAGAACTAATGACGATTGCTTAGGATACAATGCAGGCTCTCAAACAGTCAGCTTTGGCTGTTAAACTATGGGAACTACTGCCGGCCTTGAAGATATAAGATTATTATGTTTTATTCCATGCAATAATTAATTCATCTGACAGTTCGGTCAGAATTACAACATTATGGTGTTGGTTGGCTGCGCAGGTTAACCACCGCTGAAACGCTTTTCCGCGTAACCCACGGTAATACCTGTTGCCTAAATCTGCAACTTAACGTTTGGGCTATGAGCGACCGTCCAACAAATCTTATGAACTCATCAATTTTCTGTATCCCAGTTCAAATGAACGCTAAAAATGCACTGACTTTGTACAGATTGGATACTGCTGTGAAGTGATTTTCACCAATTAATCGCCGTGAGTATCAGTTGTTCATTTCATTGTTAACTACGTCTTCAATGTCACCCTCCGTTGGTTTATGAAAGTTTTCAAACTTCAGCGATGTCCTGGGTTATCCTGTTGGAGCACCCGGTTAGATTGTACCCGGACATTATGTATACCTGTAACCAATCCCTAAAGCAGTTGTTCAGTCATTGATGTGCATATTGAATTCTGGACTGCTGAGCGTTCAACAGTAACTTTGAAACCCTGGATCTATTCCACTTGATGAATTACTGTTTGACTCTATTTCGAGTCATTGTGTCCAATAATTTGACGGAATTCGCCTCACCAGTAGTCGACGAGCGTTGGAAGCATACACCCAAGGGTAAGCACTTCGATCTACTTTTAAATAGGCTAGTCAACAACATCAGTTCCGGCCTATCGTTGCGTTCACCTGGAGTGATATTCTTTGGTTGGCACTACAACCTTGGCTTCCGGACTTCATTTCTCAGTCCATTTCTAAATACACCCAGCTTCCAACAGGGACTGATCATCAGAAGCTTTTATATAACATTGGTAGCTGACGTACCGTCTTGCGATTTTAGTCATAGTTTAGATAGTTACAATGTGAACACATTTAATGATAGCTTTTACACCCAGAAAGTTTTTTCGATCCTATAGGCGAGCTTTATCAAGATCTAACCCCCGTGTATGGTCTTGACTGATTGGGAAGCCTGTCAAGAAGTGGTATGTGATTAATGCTTGTGGTATTCACGAATTTGTTGATTCGTATCATTCATGTCCACGACTCCAACCGAATCATTTCGTTTCATAATGCCCCTTACTGTCCGACTTGGTTCTATACAATTCGCTACGTAACCTTACTGTTTCAAACACGTTTCGCAAATTTACTTTTGTAAGCCTTCTTTTGATACCTTTAATTTATGCACATTCTATTGTGGTCAATTTCATAGGATTCAGCCGCAGATCTACAGGTTTGTTTTAATCAATCTTTCTATTATCATGTATAGTACGGTTAGTTTTGCTTTCTTCAGTGCAAATAATTGTTTCATCCAATCGAATTTGTTTTTCGGGAGATCAACTTCACATTCATCTTAGGCCTTTTTGTTCAGCCTGATTATCGCTATTACTATGCAAAACTACTATTAATGTTAGTAATAATTGATTCAGCTGCTCTTTTTTGTCCATGTTACACACTCACATATTTGTCATTTTGTTATGATTAGTTGCTTCGGTTTTTTTAACCGGCATATTAATGGTTGATGTTCTGTTTGTGTGCTTTCTAACGAATTAGACAAACTAAGACATCATACATAATTCAAAATTGAATTTGGTTTGCTTTCATCGTGTGTTAATTGATTACGTTTTTGTTCCTTTTATATGGAAGAGGAACAGGCGATCAGTGATTCCTGTGTTCATTACTACGATTGTCCTCGTTCATGGGAAATGCGCATTTAATTCTAGAATCGTATGATTTGCTTAGTGCTACTTTTTTGTTTCGTAATCCGAGCCCGATTGTGTTGGACGCTGTTCTCCTGATACTACTTCTGTCATTTTCAGTACTTCGTAACCCAAGCATAGTTTTGCGAAGCTCGCTATCAAATTATTTTACCGCTATCTTCTCGCCTTCTGTGCGTCGGTTCTGTTTTCGGTTCATTGTTTTATAATAATATGATGCGTGCGTAAAAAAATGCCAATAGCAGATATATATATATATATATATATCATACATGTGCTCCGTTAGCTCTGAAACGAACTTTAACAAATAAAAATAGTAATATGTGCTCATCCTGTTCCGGACAAGGTATTCTTGTTCAGCAATGAGCAACACTGTCATGTAAATATCTTTTCAAACAGTTAACTAACAACTTACTAACCATCTTCGTTTTTGATAGAGGAAAACTCCCGATATAATTTGCACAATTTGGTTTTATTTTTTGTCGACATTCGCTTGTTCCCTTTTATTCACAGACGTAAACTAAACAGATCCTATAGACAAATGATATAATAAAGTTAACCTTTACCTAACATTTGCTAAGAAAGTAGAAAGCCTATGCATTGACACCTCCTTGAAGATGCCAATTCGACCTTGTCTCGTGGAGCTTCTATAAATATATTTGGGGGCCCTAAAGAGAGCATCCAAATCCCAAACACATACCTTAGCTCTGGCTTTAATTTAGCTTGATCCATCTTCTAGAAAGACCAAGGTTTTCGTCACCACAATTCCATTCCATGTTGCCCTGAACGACCAATTTAATCATTAAACGAACGATTGTTGCACTGTAAACCACGAACCAGTATTGAATTGAAAATGTTATTCGACCTTCATCCTACTAAAGTACCTGTAGACTGCAATTACACTTTCTGTTAACCTCATTTTATTTACGCAACACGATCTGTAAGTTCTACCTAATTGGTTATATTGACGTAATGCCTGAGTGATTCTGGTGCACCGTCGGTCGTTGGCCGTTACATTGGCTGTCGGATTGATATATCAACAGGTAACCGTGCGTGAATCAGACTGTCATACTGACCGACGTAAATTTCGAATATCTGGGATAGGTGTTTGCCTTAATAAGACCCCGTCATACATTATGAACACGTCTATTTTATGGCTGCTAATCGATCAACGTTATCTTATTCGTTATGTTACACTGATATCGACTGATTAAATTGTTCCGTTCGAGAAGAAGCACCTCCACTGAAAGACACTGCTCTCTCCGGAATTTGCTTCTTATTCAGGTAATATTGTTTCTACACCAGCTAATGAGGTTCCGTAATACAGTTGCTCATAGCTTCAAAATTAACATGTTCCGATCGATTGTACGTTTATTCTGCCTTTAGTGAATTTGGCAGACGGCTTCTTATGTAACGGGATAATAACCAAGAGACTCGAGATTGTGGTGTGGCCACGCAATGAATTTAAATCTCGTGACCACAGTTTTCATCTGTCATCTGAACCAACGCCACGGATTTAGCTGGACTCCAACTTATCATGCATGACGAAATTCGATTGTCTCTGTTCATCAACCGAAGAGCGCATTATCGTAATCAGCAATCCGGCTTGTGCTTGCCTAATCTTTAAGTGAACTATGAGTCTGACGACGCCACTGAGCATATGAATATGTGCAAACTAGATTGAACCTTGACGACGTGTGTTTTCCTGA
>JTDE01021559.1:19123-34215 GCA_014338405.1 Paragonimus skrjabini miyazakii | reverse complement strand
CGCATACTCTCGGAAATGAGTAACCTGTCTGCTGTATGAACGTATCAAATAAGTTAGCGTTGATATATTTTATATCCGTCAGCTGCCCGCACACAGGGATTATGACATCTCCTCTGCTGGTCATAGTTGGCGAGACAGATAAGCTGTCTATGGCATTCACTCTGTGTATCAGCGATGGAATGCATGATTTTTCAACCTGTCCAAGTGAATGAAAACAACTGCTACAGTTGAGTACCACTTTTTACAATCAACTATCCGTAAGCTGATCTGTGTTCTGTTTGACGGCGAAAATTCGCATGAGGCTAAGGAAGATACTAATTGTGGAGATGAGTGTAAGTCAATAGCAGTGCAGTAGTTCTGAATGCCACCTTTGGTTTAATTGTTCTTCGTATTAACTTTGTTTATTTACATGGTAGACATTCACCGGTTTGAATGTTACTTTTCGTTGGTGCCTTTCTTAACGAAAGTTCTTGTTAGATTGACGCCGTGTTCGTCTTGATCATTACATTTTAATGTATACGTGCGCAATAAAAGCACACTGCCTGAAAGATCCATACGCTCATTTGCGAATGGTATGTGTGCCGTTGTTTATTTACTACTCACCTTTCTTGTAAACGACTGGTGAGGTCTGAATGGTTTCATCCATGTTTTCGTCTGAGTGTAAGAGCAGTCGGCCGGTACTGATAGGTGTGTCTGCCAAATAGGTCTAACACATCAATAGGTCTGCCTTATTGTAGACCACTTTCTTCCCCCATAAGATCGACAAGGTTTTTTTGTTTTCTCTGATAATCCCGTATATACTTACCAAATGAATATCTGGACTTCATGGCAAATTTTGAGAGATATCTGTTCCGTTCGGTAGTTGTATTAAATGTTTTATTTTCAATCATTTGCCATATCTTTTCAGTTACATGTACTCGCCGAATAGTGCCATGATCCATATAATATCTCATGATCATGCAAACGGTGTAATCTTACAGCAGATTATGAATAGTGGTTTTCTGAATGCAATACTTTAGAGTGGATTTTATTGTTTGAACATGTGAAACAGAAAATTAGTTCCATATAAACCTTGAAATTAAGCAAACGTCATCAGTTTTAACATGGTAATCTGATCTCTCTTAACTGGACAAAAACCTTTTGGTAACTTGAAATAGAATAGTGTAGTGAGACAATGTTTAACTCAGAAACCCCCCCTCCGTTATGCGGGGTATGAGATTCATTAAACGAGCGAAGAAAAACGTTACATGATAAATGGTGTTTGAGTAAACATCTAAACCACTTACCAGTAATAAGAAGTGTTATTTTTGCCTAACCACGTACTCAAAGTAGTTGTTCGTAGCATTTCCTTTCGGGATACTTCTGCAAACTGGGCACATTTTTGTTGCTGATGTTATCCTACGAAACTGCTTCAGTGTACAAAGAGTGCACCCTCACCGCTTTCCTTGCTAGAGATAAAGTGCAGCATTTCTTGGTGGGAACAGGTCGAAGTTTCGAGCGACTTTAGACCTCTCCCTGTATTGAACTGTTCTGAACAGTCAAATAGTATCAGGAAAACCGAATTGCATATCCTGTAATCTTGTCCGTAATAAGCAATGCATGTTTTTTTTATGTAGATGCATTGAATATAATGATGTGAGTGATGTAGGTTAACTTACTCTATTCGCTATTCGCTGCGTCGTCGATGATACGTAGTCTCTTTGAGGTCTTCTTTTTAACAGCCCATGCTACTTGTTATTGCTTGTTTTGTATTACCATTCTAATTGACTCACCATACAACCGTACAACAGTCTTTAGGACTATTGTTGTGTCCTTTTTTGTCTTGTTTCGAAAAAATATCCTACCTCTGAAATGCTGGTGAAAATGTTTGGCGTGTCCTTGACCGACTGTTCTCTTCACTGATAGCGATAAGTATTTCTGATTGATTCTGACTACTCATAAGTAGTTATATTACTGAAGGAAGGTTCTGTCGAGTATGTGACTGCTTAATGCGCATGGATTGTACGTTCGTTTAGCAAACAGGTGGCTTTCGTTATGTCAAGTTCGTTTTGCTGTAGTCTTGTAAAACGTGTTGATGCATTAAGTTCCGAACTCCTCTTGAGTATCGGGTGCTATTACTGTTGATTATCCCCTCATATTTTGTCCCATGTTCCCCACGTGTAATCCTTATTTACTGCAGTCTCAAATCTTCCCTCGTTTACACTGATATATATATATATATATATATATACGCATGTTATAAATAAAGCTATATATATATATATATACTCACTCGCCGGTTTTCCCTTGCATTTTGATTGATAGCCTGGAGCAGCGTTGCACCGCCGCGGTCGTCCAGCTGATCAGGTTTCTAAACTGTTGTTCAAATATGATCTCGCCTTCTTCGGCGCCTGTTACATCCACACTTTGCCTTCGTCTTTCCGCCGCCAACGCTTTGAGCTGGATGCTTGATCAACCTCTTCCTTCCGGTGAATATCTCACTACTCACCTTAGCCAACTGTTCAACAGTCTGGTCGAATTGATTCAGGTGATAATTGATTGATTTGTTTCTGATCCATATTCCGCTTCTCTGAGCGTTGGGGACTTTGGTCCACCATATTTTCACCTTGAGTGACTGTAGTGAAACGTAGGTGTTCAACCTTTAGCAGTGTCATCCGCTCAATGTCTGTATGCTAGAGCACGATAGTCCCACATTGTGACTGGGATATTGATAGCCTCGTACACGTCTGTGGTAAGAATTTTACATAACAAACATTATCCATTAGCTGGCTGTGTGAATTCCTCCATCTTTTTATTCTGAGAGTTTCTCAATATGCTTAGGAGTTACCAGAACGTTGTAAAATATATGCCTGTTGGTTGGTCAACCAGTAACCTTGACTGAGCTGAAGTTGATCAGCTCTCTAATGTCCACTACGGCATATGGAAAAGATAGTGTGGTAGTACAGAAGTTTGACTCATTTACTTTCGTGCACTTCCAGTGCCCGCTAACTCGTGCTGTAGTGGATTTGAAGTGGTCTAAAAAACGGGAACTTCCGGTTCGGAATCGTATGATCAGTAGCCAGATTCGCTACTTCTCAATAGAGAAGACACATGTGAAGTCTATATGGGCCTATATGAAATGGTGGTCAGACATACCATGACCGCTTGTGACTCCATCGTTGTTGACTGGCACGCGGGGGGCTAGTTTGCGCTCAGGTATTCAAGATAATCGATTGACCCTTAAGTGGGGAAGTTGCAGACAACTTAACTAAACACCGAGGTCGGAAACAGAATTACTGAGTTTAAATGAAGTTTTGAATTCTGTATTTGTCAGCCATCTATAGCAAACACGTGTAGATGTGCGACTAGTCGTTCAACATCACTATTGTTGTATGGTTGTCAGCATCATCATTTACCATACCTCATCTGTAATTGATACTGCTACTTCTCTTTCATACCAGACGAGACACCACCTGGTTTGTTATATTGCGACTGAAATCTTCACTCTTTTTATCGCCAGCCCAGTTCACTCCATTAATTAATTAATTAGCCATGTCTTGTGAGTTGCATGAACTGGTGCTACTTTTTACAGTCTTTTCCCTCTCACCTTAGTTAAACGGTTAGTTTATTTTTGTATGGCTTCTAAGCACTTATCACACGACCTCATGTAGCTTGATAGTGGATAATTCTTCCAGGTGCAACAATTTATCCGACGTTCATACAGACTCACTCCCTTTGTTCTCCACTGTTAGGATGTTTCAGAATGTGAAACCCGGATTTTCCTGCTTGGTATTTTGTGCAAACTCATCGAAGTGGCCGAAATGTCTGGTTGTCCTCAGCTGGCTAGCCAAATGCTTAACTTGTTGGATCGCTTGTGGCATTTAGGTAAGTGAACATATATCTTACTGTTTAGTCTAATCCGTATTGTGACGGACACACGAACAAGTTACCACAGAAATCCCCCCATAAAGACTACCTTTGAGAAAAACAAAGCGGTTTTCATTCCGATGTCGGGAAACATTTCACTACGTTACAAAAAGCTGTGCATAATTGTTGGTTGATATCTTCGTTGGTTTGGTTGTAAACGTACTATTTTATTTTCGGAAATTGTAAACTTCGATCAAAGGTCTTTACAGGGATGTAATACTTACTGGCATACTGACCGGAAACCTCAGTTTGCCTGCTTAAAATTACTTCTCACAGGCTGGTACTCCTAACATCGGATACTTTTTTGGTCACTTCTGGTAGACCGCTTTTATCGATTAAGATGTGAGGTAACGGAGCACGCAGTTCAGACTGAATCTAATTGCCTGTCAGGGTGTAATGTATGAAACTCTCGTAGATGGACAACGTGTGTTTGATGTCCTACTGCTTATTAGACAAAAACTTGTAATAATCTGCGGTTAGTTTTGGAAAGTTTGGTGCACCCACATTATGTGATACTTCTGATTGGTATACACTGCCATGACTTAGCATAGATTCGGTGGCAAGACAATAAACAGTATGTTGCTGAATGCAACATCTCAGTGACTGGTTCGACAGTGTCAGACTCTTCAACGTTTTATCGCCAAAACTCTTTAGCCAACCAGGCAACATTTCAAACTTCTTACTATTTTCAAGTTGAACATCACCCACAATTGATCGCAGCTGTCGCATTCCCATAGACTTTCTAATCGGCCCCTTTCGAAAAGAAGCACTAGACTCGAGTTTCGCTCTTACTATTTGTTCGCTGAATACTGTGCACGATCTGCAGCTTTCAATCAACAGGTATGTACACTGTTGCGTATCATTGTGGGCTACAGTTTTTTGTCTGTGACACTATCAGTTCTTTCTTCTTCACAGTCAAACGCGATTGAATCTCATTCATATCAACCAAATCCATCATTGCATATCAGCAGTTTCTGGAAACAGCGAAGATGATCGTTGCTAAGGATGACTTACTGTATATACATGATGTTGAACATATCGTGACTCGCAAATTTTAAGTTGAAAGCTTTTTACCTGTGTAGTGATCCCTCCTCACAGTGAATTTTTCAACTCTACAGGCACTTTGAATTCGTCCCCATTAAAAACCATCCCTCCTTGCAACAGACATCTGAATCATCTCGTAATCGTACGGCTTGTTTCAAAACGCCATCCGCTAGGACAGCATTTACCGAACTGCATGTGACTGCATGCGGATTCCACACAATTCGTTGGTTTGATAAACTTGCGCATTTACCTTACTTCGTTATGCTCTCCTACCGGTCTAGTTGTCTTTACAGCACTGACATACAAATGGCATTCGGTACTACTGTCTTGCGATTGCCTCACTCTCCCTCACGCTCGTGCGAATTTTCGTCGTCAAACAGAACACAGATCAGCTTACGGATAGTTGATTGTAAAAGGTGGTACTCAACTGTAGCAGTTGCTCTCATTCACTTGGACAGGTTGAAAAATCATGCATTCCATCGCTGATACACAGAGTGAATGCTATAGACACCTTATCTGTCTCGCCAACTATGACCAGCAGAGGAGATGTCATAATCCCTGTGTGCGGGCAGCTGACGGATATAAAATATATCAACGCTAACTTATTTGATATGTTCATACAGCAGACAGGTTGCTCATTTCCGAGAGTATGCGCAATCAGAAAGGTTGACTGCAATTGATACCCGATAAATCTGTCTGTATGTTAACGTTTCCGAACTAGGTTATATCGGAGGACAATCTAGAATAACCAGTGTTATTTGTGCGAGTTCACTATGACATTGTTTCGGGGTTCAACGTTATTTCGTGGATAAATGAGTTCATCCTAAATCATGTACATCGTGAACCGAGCGCTACTTTTTCTACTCAAATTCGTGTGTTTCATGAATTGTGAATACACTGTGGACAGTTTCATTGAGATAAGTCGGATCATCCAGAGACATGAATTGGCATCGAAGTAAGATTGTAACGTTTTCCAAGTGTTCAAAGTTCGGGATGCCGCTAGGTTGGAACCAGCGACAATACCAGCATGTCTGCACGTGACGTTCACATTATCAACTGGTATCCGTCAAGCAATCCTGGAAGTAGACTTTCAAGACAGAGATGCTCATGACAATTAACACTGACATCCACTAACTCTGTAATGGAACATCGAAAACACATTCCTAGTAAGTACAGTAGATTGGTGTTACAACGAACGAACGAACAGACAGATTGTTCGCTCCCGAAATGTTTTACTGTGGGGTGATTTTGTTCCCGTACGTTGTTGTTTCAAGAAAAATTACAATCTTCCATCCATAGGATAAGTAGGGAGTTTTACGGTTGATTTCTCTGAAGAATAGTCTCGTGGTTTGCACGGAATAGAAATAAAGTCACTTGGTTTGTTGCACATGAAAAACCATGAACGGATATCTGGGATTAGAATAATTAATTATTCGAATGATACTCAGTCAGTTAGGGCCTAAAATAACCACGGTGTCCAACTGATAGTTTCCGTTTTCATGCTTATGATCTTTTACATTGTGTTCCGATTTTCTGAATAATCTGATCCTTGGTATCAGCAGCCTTCTGGACAGAACAGGATTGACTATCCGCTCACCGTTGATATAACGAAGTGTGCACAACGATCTACAGGTTAACCCACCATGTATGACCACCGTGTTTTAGTTCCCTTTGGTTTTGTCTGGCCGGATGAATATGGCAAGGGTTTACGGAGAACATGTGAGTGAAAATTGGTGATGTTAACCGTAGTCGATTCGTCGGAACCATCACCGAAAGGATATCGTTCCGTAACATCCGGTTAACCAAACTACCTGATAATGTTAATGTATCCCAGTGATTATTTCCTTCGACGAAAAGTGAGGAGGCTGCTGCCGTTGAAAGAGACAATTGCAGTACGGTCCTGCAGGTTGTTGAAATATCGCTGCCTCTCGGAACGAAAGCAAATCTCGGTTTATTGCGTTTCTATTGGTTATTTTATAGACAAGACGCATCAGTAAAATGAAGAACTACAATAGGTGCTTACGCTTCAGCTTTCCCATTGGTCGGCTCCACTCCACTTGTAGTTCGTTTGTTTTAACGCGTGACGCACTGGAATAGCTTGTTTTAATCCGACGCTCGTTATAACAAAATCCGATGCTGGGGCAGCGTGCCGTCCTGATTGGTTCCCACACTGACATACCAGTCTCTTCGTGTTGTCGACACTGATGGGCCGTAGCATTCTGCGAATCCCTGGTTGACTTTGTATCGATGCGTTTGTCCAATTCAAACCCATCCGGGATTGAGATCGGCACTTTCTGACCCATCTCAGTTACTCATGAGAGTGATTAAACGCGTGATACGTGTGAGAATCTGCCTTCCTGAACAATGAAGGTAAGTGGTTTGACGGACCAGCTGTGTAAGTGTGCGATTGATGAGTGATGCCGCGTACTGTGTTTCACTGCACTGGCCAAATTGTGTTAGACTGTTCACAAGCATCATCATCAATGAAGGAGAATGGCATCTGATTTGATGACTAGCCTCGCTGTCATCATTAATGTCGACAAGGATGATAATACATGTGAATTTGCTGTCCGAAACCATATAGTGATGGATTTTTTGTCAGATGTTTTCACATCGAACGAATCGAATGGGAGAAAGATGGGTCGGCCTCCATAATAAAAATGAGGATGTTAACTTGGAATGTGTTATTGAACGCCTTGAAGCATTGGTGGTACCGAAACGAAACGTGTAACGTTGGACACATCACGGCAGAGCAACTGAACAGATTTAGTGTTGCATGTATTTAAGTTTGTTTATCTAGCCCTGCACTGGTGTTTGGCAGATTTGCCAATTATAGAGAGTTGTGTGCTCATCCTAGATGTGGCTATCAATTTTCTTGTCTAAATTTTGCCTGGATTCATACTGTGATGGTGTACATGATTTATTGATTAGCAACCGGATTTGGTATGTGGTAAGTGTTGATCAAATAAGGTTAGCGAACCGGATTCCCCGGTTTGCCGTTGTGCTCTAATTTGGGTCACATTTGTTGTGTTGTGTTTATACAAACCTTGACAGTTTTTGTCACTAAAGACTTCCTATGCTGTGCTCGGTAGTCCGTAAGTTGTGTAGATTGGGTGTTCGTTACACACGAGATTAATACTGATTAGTTTCCTTTGCAAACAGATCTGTTGTTCATGTGCATAATTTTCTCATTGTTTGAGGATGTATTTCGTTCATCGGACCGTCTTGATCACTTCAGGGTCTCCCGTGAGATGAGACAACCCATGTGACACTCGAAAGACTAAGCCGAATCATATTTGTTTACTCTGAAAAAACTGCCCCTTGGCTCTGTCAATACATTTCTGAGTTGGTTCAATAAAGTCCGTGACTTTAACCTAGCTGATAAGTTCATGATCGCCGGTTATCTTCAGTACTGAATGAAGAGCCGGTTTTTTCTTCTTTCGGAACGGCCGTACAATCTGAACGTTAGTCACGCAAGCTTGCGTTTGTGCGTTTGGATGTTATCTATTAAACCATCCGTTCAGAGATGGAACCGACTAGCTTACTTGATCCACCTAATTGTTAAATTACTGTGTATTATTAGAGCATCCGTCCCCTGTACATTTTCATTCCAAATCATTAATTCCCTCATATTTATCTAGCTTCACTCTGAGCTTCAGTGATATCCACTCCCTTTCCCTATATCAACATGTTCAGCTCATTGACGTGACCGAAAATGTCGGCCAAACATGTTAAGGTAACTTCAAGTTGACTGGGAAGTCTATGGGAATTTGACAGCTGTGATTGATTGTGGGTGATGTTCAACTTGAACTTAACTAAATCCCCGACTACTCATCAGTAGCTATAAACTGTTCATTGGTATAATAGCCTGCAGCAGAAGATTGTTGCTTCTCGTTCAGTTTACAACTTTAACCCCCGAAGTTTCAATGCATGCGCCCAAACGCCACCATGGTTTGGCAGCGTACCTCTGAGTGTTACAGTAAAACACGATACTCACAGAATGCTTATACTAGCCGATGATTTGGTGCACCTTTATACATGAAGTCGACTACTGACACAGCTGTTGTCATTCGTCCACGTTTTTCCTTTGACAACGTTTGATGATATGAAACACATTATTTGGTCGATATATGGGGCACCTTTTTCCGGATTAGGGTAACAATTCCCAGCTTGATGTTACTCATGGTAGAATCCTTATTTAATCAAATTCCCTGATTACTCATGATGACTGAAAGAACACTTGACAGCCTGAACACATCGGCTGCTACGGTCGTTGTTGCAAGTCGATCGTACAATACGGATTCTGGTGTTATTTTCATGAACCTAGTACGCAACTGTTGAGAGTTAATTTCATTGGCAACGTCAGTTGGTTCTCCGATTTGCACGCTGATCTTCACAATACTTTTTCTAGCTCGATGACCATCTGAATGTATGCATATTCATGTCTTTAGTTCTTGGTTGTATAGTGGTCGTTAGGTAAGCCTGGTTAATTAACCTGCTTTACGGCGTTCTCCATTTTGATCATCTCCTGCGCCCAAGGCTTCACTAGACTTTCTTTAATTGTGCGGTGCTCGTTTTTTCTGATACTCGCGTGTGTAACGTGTGGGCGGCTTCCAGAATAGGTTTATTGAATGGGGGGAGGGAAGCCCAACACTTTTGATCCCAACAAACACTTTACAATTTGAAAGTGTCAAAACGAATTTATATATTATAACTATGCTTGGTCTGGAAGTTTTTTATTTGTCTGGCTGACTTCAAATTTTCTTCGATCATCTTCATGTTACAAACTTAACATCTCGTTCCTCTCTACAGACTTGGAGCCAAAAACAACATATTGGTCTTTTCAACTCCGGTTTTATTTGCGCTGACAATTCGCTCTGACTCTGCAATAAAACTTTTTAAAAAAAAAATTATAGTACGAGTTGATCAGTAGTTTTCTATGAAGCAAAGCATACCTGAAGCACAAAGCAGTTTATGTAAAGAAGCAGAAATCTACCGGAAGCAGTGCAGTGACGATTCCCTCAACATTTCAAGTGACGAAGCGGAAATTGAGTAGACCTATGTGCAAAGTGATCCGTTTGTTGAGTGTTTAACGACCCCGTTGATTCAATTTATATGAATGCCTGTACTCATTAATATGGCAGTTCTTGTTGGTAGAAGGTTCTCTCTCCTATCCTCGTCATTTGGTTTTAATATCCTCAATATGGAAACGTTAGTATGACGTGTATCTCCTTAAACTTTTGATATCTCTCTTCTAGACACTCATAGTGCTGCTCTTCGCTCAAAGATTTTGGACGCCATCTGTCTACTCCTAGTCCCGTTGAACTGGTGTGCAGATGCGGATGAACAAACAATTGCACTCCGAACCTCTTTGCAATCCCCGATCGCCAGCCTGATCATGGCGGCCATACGTGCCTCGGATACCTCCGGAGCAGATGCTCTGTTTGATCCTGGGTTGCGTCTTTGGGCCAGTTTTGTGACCGGTGACGAGGCATGTTGGTCTCCAGCTGTGGACAGCCTGATGGCTGTGCTTGTCGGTCAGCCAGGTTTACTGGACTCACATGGAGATCAGTTCACGCAGCCGGATCATGTGGAGCCGCTGCTGAACAGATTGGAGACTGGCGAACAGACCGAGGTAGGATGACTATTCGTGTTTTACATGGCTGATGAGGTAGCACCTCCTTTGACTGTCTATGAAACGGGTCAAAGATCAATGTTTGTTCAGAATTGGCGAACTGATGTATAAAAATACGGTTCTCCTGTTAGCGTTTGCATGCCGCCTGTATCTAACATGAAGTAACTTTTTGGTGTGAGCCACTTTCTGAATATATCACGGTTGGCGGCATTTCTTTCCAGGTTAGCCTATCGCATTGCCGTAACCAGAATAAGATCTATTCACACGAATAGCTTACGCTGCGTCACATCCTGTCGAAGGAATAGGACTGGCAGGAAGTCTTTGTAGTCTAGCCGATTAATATTAACTGATCAGATGGTATCGTGGTGTAAACGTCAAATTGTTATCCCTGGGAAACAGAAAATTGAAAGACTGCTAACGTTGGCATGTTAGCTAGGATACTAAACAAATATTGTGAACATATGGCAAGATAAACTGCGATATACTGAGGGTAGGTATTGGTCCATTTCATTCAAAATAGGAAAAATGAAAGAAAGCCAGTCGCACTGCCACAGTGGGGCAGATTATTGGAACGGTCATTGGATCAAACTAATGACATTTCCTCCGCTGGCGGGCCTCTCAACTGAACCGGCTGGACAAGCGTTCATTGTACCTCTCTGTGGAGTGCTCTCTCATACGTAGGCGTAAGCTGCGCTTGGGCCATTTTTCTCAGCTCAGTCACCTATGTGTGTTTTTTGGTTGTCGTGGACCGCCGGCGTTGTACCACTGATAGTTTGTTTGGGGTATGGTCTGCTATATTCACATGCAACTTGATTGCTATGTAAGTCGGCCGAATACAAAGGGGCCGACTGAAAAGTCTATAGAAATGCGACAGCTGCGACCAATTGTGGGTGATATTCCACTTGAAATTAGCCAAATCCCCGACTACTCATCAACAATCCACTTAGTCAGGTATCATGGACACACCTTATAAAGTCAGTTTGTTGACTGTCAACACGAGCAACAAACCTTTTGCTGACGAGCAAAGCTGATTTGTTTCGAATTCATAACTCCAGGTTTGGCTAGGTCTTCCTAAGAAAGCATACCTGAAGTTATATAGAGACGAATGAAGTACCGTCTTCTCACATGTGACCGTTAATATACTTACAACCGAAGTTATGCACCTAAGGCCTTGTTGGCCTAAGCAAATCTCTATTCATGAGGATTCCATCATAGTTACATAGTGGAGCAAAGAAATTGACACAACTGCTGTCTGGTTTTATACGTTGATAGAAAGTCGCTGCACACACTCAGCCCGAGTACAAAAGCAATAATAGAACCAGCCGTGTTCGGTTACTCAATCTTGTCACAACTAATAAAACGAACATAAGTCTAACTGGAAAAGAGAGGACCAAATGACTGAACATTATTCAGCTATCAAGTCGATTCATTGCAGTTCAGTGGACGAAATGCCTAAATCTGTTGCACCTTTGGAACTGGAATTGACTACCAAACGTATGTTTACAAGTAACACAAGTTTAAACTGGCAGCTTGGTTTAGTAAATTAATATCCATTGAACTTCTGTTATGCCAAGTTTAGAGTGAACGAGTTCCGATTTTCCCAAGTTTATCTCCCACTGCTGCATTAGAAAACATGAATTACACTAAATGAGTTACCTTGATTGGTTTTTTAGTCAAGTAAGGTAGTCAACACATTCTTCCTGGTCAAGTGATTTTTCAGATGATATTGTGTCTTGTCTTAACAGGAGGACTATTCATAAAAGTCTGGTCTATTAAGCCGGAAATATTTCGCGTGTGTGACTTCAAATGCATCATTACCTGATCCTCGATTTGCTGGTTTTATGGTTATAAAGAAATCATAATTGAGCCATACTTTCGAGTTCACGGTCAACGACGAAGCTTGTTTACTTATGCTTAATCCATTGATCTATACATCTTCCGAAAGTCTCAACCCGGAAATACCTCTCGTTTATGTTATCACAAATCTGCTCTTGTCAGGGGCTCATCCGACTGTTCAGTCATTGTTTCAGATTTGAGCTCGGCTGACGTAGTAGGCAGAAAGACCCACCACGTTGTCTGTAACCCCTACTATCAGTTCACAAACTGACCTGATCTGTCCAAATTTCACGTGATTAACTAAACTGTAACTGGTAGAGTCACATATAGCTATCGGTCGGTATTCCAAGCGGATTAGTGATGTCTCAATCCATGCAATAGTGCTCCACGATAGCCGAAATACGTTGTGGTTAATTGGGTGAATGATCTGATCTAAGCAGAGCGTATACTTTGCTTTGAATCGTCTACCATTATTCAGTGGTTTGCAGTCACTTGGAGTTCATCTGAATCAACGTAGACCCTCATAAAGTATTCATTGCCTGGTGCAACGTTTTATCTTAAATCTGCGCCTGATTGCGGTTGCACAATTTATTTTGTCTGTAACACTGTGGACAAAATTTGTTGTGACCATTAAATTCAATACTCTGATGGAAAGGATCTCAGTGTTACATCATCTCACCAGGACAATAGCAAGCACTGACCATCACTTATGCGCTTGTGTTTAGTGGTATCACCATCAAGAGTTCGCTACTATCACGATTTTCTCGTTTTATTAATCGAGGTCTCAAAAGATTTATTTGTTGGCGTGTCGTTTCAGGAACACCGGTTTACTCACAATCAACCTAACGATAGGACACTTTACTAAGTTCACTTGCGATAAAAACAGGCAAATAAAATTGCGCTCACTTTTTACATACAACATTGTCCTGTTAGAAGCAAATGAATGTAATCACGAGGTTGATATGAACAAATTTGTTCCTTGGATTGAGCTTCTTCATGGCTAACCATACCTGAGTACATTTCACATAGTTGAACCAGAGGATTCCTACAGGCGACAAAAATTGACTGTTACAATGTGCCTGAAAGATAAGTCATTTTAAACTGTGCATTAGCATAAATCATATATTACGTATCTTCGATTTTAGTTGACCTTAAATGACAAAATCCCGACACTATGTTTACTCGAATGGATCGAACACTTTGCCAGACGAATCCGTAAACTGCTTCGTAATGATCGGATAATCTTCAGGTGTTACTGATGATTTGAAACTTGTTATAACCGGAAATGACCACCTATGTTTGTAGGGTAGTTCTGGGGCGTATTTCCGCCACACGAGATGCTGCAGCAAATTTTCGAGGAATTGTATGATGCCTACCCTAGTTTCGTAAGGCAGTGATTATTATCCATTTAAAAAGATTGATTTCGATATTAGACGATTTATAACTTACTGCGGAATGTGATAAAAATACTTCCAGAAAATTCCTGTGGAATCAGCACATACTTGATGCTTTTTGGATGAACCTCACCAATGAATGCTCGTAAATTATTTCTGTCCTTTCAACGGAATGACCTATCTCATTGTTTGTGATACCGACTCTAAGTGGATAGACTGCGATCTGTTCCATGAGTCAGTTTACTTGTGATCTCCATCGTTTGCAGTGAAGCATGTGCACGAATAACAAACCTTGAGTTTCGAGCATTTTTACGTAGCAATATTGTTCAAAATGTTACATCTGCATCAGACAGTTTGGGCGATGTTCTAATAGCTCAACAAGGTATTCTCAGGCAATATTCCAAGATAGTATTGATGAACATAAAACGGATTTTATTCACCTAGATTACAATGCTTCCTTTGAGTCAACAGCATAGTCGTCTACTCTGTTAATCGACCAATAAGAACGAGGTTACATTTAACTTCACTCTATCATGACGACAGTTCTTCTTGAGTGAATCGTATATATATATATATATAGTAGCTGACAAGATTAACTGGCTACCTGCGCTACTTATCGCTTCCATGAACAAGCATACAGACCTGCAGTTGGCTGTAACTGCATTACGCCTCAACATTTAGACCGCTTTGCATTTCGTGCGACTAAAACTGGCCAATAATTATGCCAGATGCGAGCAGATCTGAAACCATCTCTTTTGACTCGATAGGTCATGGAACAGGTCAAGCCATGAATGCCCAAATGTGTGTTCGTATTAATTGTTCAATGTTTGCTGGTTTTTCGTAGAGAGAGCTAGGTTTTGCTGCTGTTTGGGCTGATGAATCCAGTGGTTTTTTAACGTGGTGTATAGTCAACGCTGATGTTGCACATCGTTGACTCAAATTTTGCGTCTCCAGACTATTTGACCAGGTACCTTCAGCCACTTGATTTGGTGCGACCCGAAGCCATGTTAGCCTGAGCTTATACTGCTACTTTATTGTTTCTAATGTTTGTCATGATAATTTTTCTGCTTACAACGTCAGTGAAATAACAGCCTTTGTGGTCACTTTCGTTACAAATTTGGTAGTAGCTACCGCTTGTCTTAGATGATACTACCCTTTTGCAATCCGCCCGTGGCGTACAATTGTGGGGGATGGTCAGGCAGGAAGTGCGAGCATTCCAGCTCACGGCGGAATACCCCAACGCAGGGGGGGAGGTGCGTTCAAACACCCACGGTAAG
>JTDE01021559.1:7445-19023 GCA_014338405.1 Paragonimus skrjabini miyazakii | reverse complement strand
GTTGGACAATAAAGATTGTGCTTTATTGGACGCCTTTTCGCTACACAATGTATTGCACTGTTACCATCACGATTTTCAGCTTTCAACTGTATCCGTAGATACATTGGCTCGTGCTGCCGTTGCTTCTGACATTTGTCTATCAATTAAGGTCGATGTCAACCGACTTTTGTAAAAACTACTTCACAGTGTGAAGGTACGAAATGCATACTGTACTCATCACCCATACCATCTCATCGCATCAGCATGGTCTACATATTCTCTGCAGGTGGATTAAGTGAAACATCACCGTCCACAGAAGTCGAACTCTAGACTCTTCTGAACCTCCGAATGCTACTTTGAATATATGGTCTATCACATAGTTGGAATGGAAGGAAATGTCAGACACATCCGTCAGACTCTACTTCAAGTGGAGAATGCTAGAAATAATTGCCCATAAGTGTGAAGTCTGCATTAAATTGAGCATACAACGATTTCAACAGATTGACATAATTCACTGTAATTCGCATGCGATGGAAGAAGCCCCAGAGAGTATGTCAGGTAACTGAATTAGAAAATGTGTTGATGTTCCACTGTCTGTCGTGTGATGAATGCATTATCGACACATTCGTGACCAGGCCGAAAACCTACCTGTTCTTCTCACAATTGTTTCTATTTGTGTTTTAGGAGCCACCGCACTATGAGGTCCGTAAACATATTGGATAAAGTGGAGACAGGACTGATTACTCTGTGGTTGTCACGTGATGCCCTGGCACCTTCATTATATGGGATTGATTATTGATAGGCATCTCTTCAGTCTCTAGTATGGAACAGAGGAGTTTGGTCAGTTCAGACAACAATTCATCACCATCATTTCTTAAAAAAGTTGGATAAAGAAGGTCCAAACTCGGAACCATATTACACTTAAGTTATTCGATGTTCAAATTCAATTTGATTTTCTGGGAAGGATACTCGAAATATCATAACTGAGCATACTTTCTCCATTAACCACAGCCAAACGAGTTGGCTCAGGCCACCCTGTCATGTTGCCGCGTCAAGCCGTAAATTGGTCTGTCATATTGCTCTCATATAGTCACATCGATACTTTGTTGAATGCCAGTGCAACCGTACAAATCGTTAAAAGCAGCACAGTTATTGTCTGATCAAAATGCTTTCTCCATCTCTTTGATTTGCTCGGGAAAGTTATCCCCACAGATTTTACGCAGACTCTTTTTAAGGTTACGTTTCAAATCACATCCGTCCTTGTTGTATTCCATGTCAAAGAAGATCAGTCAACGTTTCTTCGTGATTTCTCGTTGAATCAACAGAAATCTTCTTCTGATTTAATTGCAGTGTACCCTTAAAACAGACTCCTTCGCAAGATGTTTGCGTGGTGTTCGTTAAAGTCACTATACCGCTGTGATTCGAGTAGTTTAACCGTGAGCGCTGTTTAATAGACGTTTCATATACCGTTACCACTCTGTTTCCAGTTGAACACTACGTTTGCGAGCAAATGATCTCCGAATAAATGATGGAATAAAGCAGACTGGAACAACGACATGGTCTGATTCTCGGACGTTACTGCAAAATGAACAGCAGTTTTTAGTGGAGTGATGTCACCGATAGCTGACGACGGCATGGTCAGTTTGAATCGATGGTTTAGTTACAGTGGACGACTTATTTCCGTCGTTTGTGCTGAAACACACAACTTGTGAAGAGTCTCTGAGATGTACTACGTATTTGTAAAAGCCGGTCAAAGTCTGTCGACGTATACCGGAAACACACTGATGTGCTATATCTGCGTATGTCCCGTCAGACGATGGTTGAGATGCTGTCAGTTACACTTTCTATGATGCACTCTTTGATCTCGTGAGCCAAACATTATTGTGCATGCTCCCGATGTTTATGTACGACTTGGCCGCCTTAACTCGAAAGAGAAGTAGTTGAATGATATGTTTCGTGTACTGGCACGACGTATTGCCGCTGCGGAACGCGATTTCCTATTTCAGCTTGTGTTTGTGAGCGCTGCGAACAAACTTACGGAGACCACTCTTTTTTTACACTTTCCCGGATTATATCTGACTGGTCCAGCTTGATAAAGATCTGGTTTATGATTCCACACAGAATGTTGTCGTGCATGTGGTTAAAGGTTATGAACTCCAACTGAAAGGTTGTAAACGATGTTGCTTAAGATGTTGATGTTTAATGCAAAACGTTGCGGTGTAGCTGACGTCATTTCGGTTTCTGTTTATTTATTCGTGTTTCCTCTTTTTTGTATCTACCTTTCGGATAACTGTTTTGCGGTATCTTCACGTTGTACATATTGGGTGTTAGGTACCCCAATTTTTTCCGTTCATAACCGCCTTTTTCCTCGGGAAAGTGACTTGCCCAATCAGAATGAACAGAAATCCCCAGAACCATCCAGTGGTAACCTTCGCTATTTTTTTTATCTATTCGACGATTACTCCGCCATCCCCGTTGGTGGCCTACTGATCTTAACTACTATTTTTAGTTATTGTCCTTCAATCTTCCTGTTTGAGAATGCCTCTAGGTCATTATGCATCATATAACCACCCTGTATTTTTCTCACGATTGCACACGTTTTTGGAGCGGAAGAACGCTTTTTGCATCCCCCTTTTGATTCGATTTGGGAGCAATTAACGGGGACAGTTGCGTTATTCTTGCGACTGAGATTTTCCGTTTTCTTTATTCTAACGACGAAATATCAACTTTTATTAAGCGCATTACTATTCCATGGATGAACCAGCGTAACTTTCTGGCGGTTTACAACATTTGGTTCATAAGCATAACAGTCAGTGCAACGGTATATTGTGAACATCGTCTAACTTGCTTGTTACAGATATTGTTGACATTCAGTTGCTTTCTGTTGTTTTTGTCGGTAAAACTTTCCTGTAAAATCAATTAGCAATGTGCTTGCAAACTCAACAGTCAGTTCAGGGGCTACTTAAAACCAGCGACACTAACCTGCCGTTACGCAACCGGCGTAGTCACTTGCCCTTATCGAAGAGCATTTGTTCATTGGTTGGAAGCGTCAGCCGGTATACCTTGTTCCGTAAGGAGGCTTTCTTCGTCCATATCAGTATGCTAACCAGTTAAAAGAAACATTGGCAACACCATTCCGTTACATTTACGTAATTGCCAATTCGTCTTAACAGGGACTTTCCGATTTTGAAGACCTATGCAGACTGATCAATAATAAATCCCATCCAGATATTCTTTCTGCAGTTTCGCGTACGACATTCCGTATGTTCGTTGATAACCTGTTTTTTATTTAAAACAGGCATAACTAAAGCAAACGTTCAAAATACGGTTCATTGGTTTACTCACGTACAGTATACTTTCCAAGTAAGATGCGCCAACTTTGGTCAATGTCATTACTGGAATTTTGTGGTGCTCCAATTTGATGATATGTTTGATTTCATCCATTACTGTTTTATTACGAGTGTAGACCCGTTCGAATTATCTTCGGATGTAAAATCCGCTGCGTTCATATCCGGAACTCTTGCAAAAGCCGACTGACCAGTGTTTCCCAATCCACCAACATCATCATGGCTGACACTGTGGCTCTTGAAGTGTTCTGGGATTATGCTCCAGTAGAGTACTTTGAGAATATTTGTGATTTACTAGCTTGGCGTTTTTCTTTTCCGAGTATTAAGGGCAACTTCCCAAAATCTTGAAAGTAATTACATCGCCAGTAGTGACCGCTGTCTTCCACATTTTGGCAGATATCTAAAGTGTCCGTTTGTACTAAACCAAACAGTTAGGCCCATGACTATTTGATGCTATCGGTTTATACTCAGTGTGACTGTGGTCGAAGCGCCTAGTTATCTCTTCATCGTTTCGTCGATCTCCCGCGAATACGTGAATCAACAGCACCGTCTGTTCTTCAGTCAAGACTGGAGGCATAGTGCTAGTCCGTGCCCCTCATGAGTCAACTACGAGCAGTCATACTGATAGACGACCATTAACACGGCAGTCGCCGAAATCTTGCTTGTGCTACTTCAGCCGTTACATAAAGTGATCTTTTTAAACCAATGCGTGACATGTGTTGTTGATCGGTTGCCGTTGCCCCCTCTCTGGAAGCTGAACATAGGTTTGCTTGCATGCCATTCTTTTTTCCATCTTCCCTTTTCTAGCTGTTTTTTAAAATTGTTCGAGGCTCGCTAATTCTGGCTTGTCGGGCTGGTCGAGAACAGGCAATCGCTTTTTTGCGTCGTTGGACGGAACCGTTCTGGTCCACCGTATGGCAGGCCTACACTACAAGCGCGCAGTTCAGTACCGATGGTCATACAAACCGAACACAGAATAGGCTCGATTTTCTGTATTCCAGTACAGCAGCTGTTGGGTTTGGGGATGTTGACGAAGGGGCCTCCGATGCAGAATCACCTTGTCGGTATGAGATCATCTCTCATTCGCATGTAACTACGATTGTGTTTGTGTTTACTTTACTTGATCAATTCTGATCTCAGCGAAATTGAGAGAGTCTATAAATAGCGCTGTCATCTAAACAGTATCTCGACAGTTGTAACCTGACAAACGGTCTGTTCGTGTGAAATCACTGTTTCACTTGTAAGCAACCATTTCAGTCATAACGTCCAGTTTTGAAATACGTAGCACTTTTCGACATCGTTTTTCTAGAGCCACGATGTTCTTTTAGTTTTTCAGTATGACAATGACGTGCATTTGGATAGCAATCTATCATGCGAGCCAGATTTGATTAGCAAAGCCAAGCATGCGTCTCACGTGGGGAACCTGGAGTTTCCTGCCATTTCTACTGTTCGTAAAATCTATAGTTGTTCTCTGATGAACGTTTTGTGTGGATGAACACGGACACAAAACCACGTCAAATTTGCATTTTTTGAGCTTCTCACGTTCTATCATTCACACCATATTGTTTTGCTGAGTCTCATGGTATGTGATTTTCCGATTATTTACCGTTGTTATTTCGGCGGTTGCCACGTGTTGCTCGTCTATAGCATTATTAGGTGATCCCTTGCTTCCGGTCTTCGTGATATCGGATTTTTTTGTCTTGAATTTCGAATATTACCAGAACGCGGCCATTCGGTCAGCAGTTTAGTTGACGTTACATTGTTCGGCTCTTTGAACTGAACTTTTAGACACTTCAAAACTGTACAAAAATCCACAGAAGCCAGCTATTTCGTAAATCGTATACTGACATGATTTGTGACTGGTCTTTTTCTTTTCTCCACCAAAATTGATGGAAGCTTCTATTGAAAACATCGACAAACTCGGCTCCAATGCGAACGAGCCTATTTTCTTGCTCACCACCAATTATAAACTGATTACAAGAAACTTCCCATCTCTCAACTGAACCTTTTCTCAACGGTTGTTTGTAAGTGTACCTCCTGTTTGCGTAAAGTTTCAGTGCCAAGGTATCATTCTGTTCTGCTTGAATGGATTAGGACACTAGGTAATGAAAGCTTCAACGAGGCACAACAATTTGGTGGACCAAATTCTGTATTGACGTATACGAATCCATCGTCACTTACTTTCCTCAAGTCGGCTAGTTTAGACGTTTTTCTGATTTTGCAACAAGGCAACTAACATAACACACAAGTTCGATACACCGGTATCAACGGAAGTATACCCGCCCACTCCAATTCGTCTGGGAAAGTCATATGTCACTTTGACATCACCCAGAACATTATATCCGAGTGGAGATGACTATCTATGCCATTAATGGATTAATGCATGAGGAATCATCCGTTTCTCTTCAAACACACCGAATCTGATCTGAATGGCCATGAAAACCTTACCTTACCGTCACCCAATGATAGCGTCTGTCCGGGAATTGTCCAATTCCTCGAAAATATCGTTTTGATTAGTACTTTACTGTTTGAAGTTATCTCGACAGTCGGCATGATCATGTGCCACTAAGTCCTTCATGAGCCTTTTCTGCCTTTGTGCCAATTTTTGGCATCCCGCCTACACGTTCGTCTTTTAATTGGGGCATCACTATACTATCAGGATCTTTGTTTGGTCTACCTTCTGACCCTGCTTTCTGATCGGTCACAAAGTCTTTAAATATGAACAAGTCTGTGACCATGTTGTCTTCGGGCTGAGCGACATGAGGAAAGCTCTGTCCGGCTCAAATCTTTCTTCTGTGTTCATGCGCTAGCCCCGGGTGTTTGAATTGACCGGGAAGTTACGAATTAATCGTGTATACTCCGTAGTCCGTTGTTCACAACCGTTGACCGTCGTTTCGTTATCCACCGTATTATCAACTGTTATCTGTTTACGCGCTCATAGGCTGTAGATCTAGTTACAACAGTGTCCAAACAAACTATAAAACGTCGACTTAGGTTATCCCATTTACTGACTCGCTTTCCTAAAAGAGTTTTATTCCTTCTGATTGATATGGGCGATTGAACTACCACCCGATACGGTTCACATGCTGATGCGGCTTCAGTCCTCAACAGAATGAATGAGTTGCGGTTTATCTGGTTTTGGCATGTTTTGTGCACAATGGGTAACAAGGTTACATGGTCTACAGAAAATACGCGAGACTGTGGCTTGTCCATTTCTACGTTTTAGCCGTAGAGAAACTGTCAAGAGCGTATCTTTTTGCTTATTTCAATTTTAAGACATCCAGTATATTTGATAGTACACTTATAGGTGTTCCTGAATCGCTCTAGCAAGTAGTTCGCGTGACGGAAGCTATCACTCGTGTTGTCAAAACGACCTACACATTACCTCCTGTACATAGGACCATGGATACAATGGTACATTACTTACTGCGCACATTGCTAACACTTTCTATACCTTTTTCCATACTGGTTTCTCTTTTAGGCATAAGAATTTATCTTTCGTGCAAAAGCCTTTCGTTTTAGTGCAGTAGAATTTCTCCATTGTATTTTCAGGCTGTGGAAGTGGCTTATGATTGGTCTAATGGACTCATAGTTTGCGGCCTTTTTGATTGCGACTGCACGCATTGGCTGCTGCGTTATGACAATGTCCGAGGAAACAGTTGAGTTGTGAAGGTCGTCATGTGGTCCAATCGGAGTATAGAGTCCAGCACAGATGGGGCAGAGAGCACAAGCTAATGATTGGACCACATAACGGCCTTCACAACTCAAGTGTTCCCTCGGACATTGTCCCAGCGCAGCAGCCAATGCGTGCAGTCGCAATCAGAAATGCCGCAAACTATGAGTCCATTAGACCAATCATAAGCCACTTCCACAGCCTGAAAATACAATGGAGAAATTCTACTGCACTAAAACGAAAGGCTTTTACACGAAAGATAAATTCTTATGCCTAAAAGAGAAACCAGTATGGAAAAAGGTATAGTCATACGTAAATTTTCATAATAAACAACTATCTAATTCGCACGTTTATTCAAGATCAATGATCGCATACCCTTGGTTCAACTTCTCTCATTCTGTTGGTTACAGTTGAGAGCGAACTAATACTGTTGAATTACACAGGTAAAGTGCTTCCACAGACAATAAAAAAACAATATGGCACTCGTTAACCTGTGAATAAGATTGGCCAAAAACATGTGCCCAATCAGGCGGCGGTAATGCGATGATTAGAGACATCGAAAGACGTGTAGGCTGAATGGGTTTGGGTGACGTCATCTGTTGGTTTTGGGGCATTTTGCCATCTTCCACATCTTTACTTGGAGGTACTCTCAAGTACGGTGACAATATCTCACAGTTAGTCACGTTTCAATATCTGTAAGATCATCGGCTCTTTTCTTGGAAGGTTTCAGTTTGTTTTAATCCTATCAGGATGAAAATCAGTCGGAGCTCACGGATATGGCCCAAATTTGGAAATGGTTGTCTATATGCGCTCTGGCATCTGTTTCCCTGGATCCTTGTGCACATATGTTTGATCCCCACCCGGTCATTTTACTTATATGGCTCAGCATTCTCAACCATCGAATTACAAGTTGCGGCTCGAATAGTCAATTCTGTGACTCCTCCTCAATTGAGGCTTCTTCTATTTGTAATACATTTGTTTCCTTACCCTTTCATCTACAGAATCAAACAACTGAGTTTGCTTGCCAATTGGTTGTCCATTTTCCTGGACATGGTTGAGGATTCTGCGACCAAGGTGGTGCGGTTGACGCCTAGTCTAATTGGCCTGCTCCTTGTTGCAGCTCAACGAAGCCTAAAGAGAGCACCGGTGGAGGCCCATAATGACGTCTGTCCGTTGGCCACGCAACTGCGGCTAGGACTGTTGGCTCGGTTGGTGGTTTCAAAACGTCATTGGTAATCATGTTATTTAATGGCGATATTTTCATCCCCGTTTATTTGCCCAGTATATCGTCTTTCTACTGCATTGGCTTTATGTGATCCACAGTGCACTGTCTCCTTGTTGTTGATCGCGTTTTTAGAAACTCTGAAAGCGTTTATCGTGGACATAATTTACGTCACTATTTATCAGCGTTTTTATCATGGAGTTCGGATTGCAATTAATTTTAATTGGTCACAGAGCGAGTTCACAACTGAAGTGTATCATCATATGGATGATCTCTCTGACCTGAGTTTAATTTCCACCTATGGTCAGCCGTTTTATTGTTGGTGGTTTACTCGTCGCCTACCTCGTTCATCTTACCATCGTTCCTTCTATTTCTTCAGTTGGTCTGCATGCCTGAATGCGTGGGAACCATTGACTACTAAATTTAAAGAGATGTTGCTCACACTGAACCTCGCTCTTTATCATATTCCTATCTGGGCACATTAGGGATTCTCGTAGACTGAAGCTATCTACTTCGTTTTGTAAAGTTCAATGATTTGACAATTATTTTCATATAAGTCGGAAATCACCCACAATCGATAGCAGCTGTCGCATTCCAATAGACATTCCAGTCAGCTACGATCAACTGTTTAATTTATATGGAAAACCAAAATTTCCTACTACTCAGCAATTTTTTTTTACTCTTGAGAGTACTTTTCCTAAAAGCCGTATCACTCATCTAATATAATCATAGATATAATCTAGTTTATCTTAAACCGACCAAGCGTAAAGGTTTCTTTTAAGTAACGCCGATTATTATTTTCAAGCACAAACGATTGAGAATCCTGCTTTAGGTTGATATGTACACGAAATTTGTTGGCTAAACGAACGAACTCTACAGGTTGATGCAATTAGGATTTTTTGTCTATAGTAGCCGGTGGAGCCGCATGTGAACCGGATAATATTGTCAAGCTCTTCAAACGTAAACAGAATGAAGTAATCAGTCAGAACTGGAATCTGCTATCGTGCGGTTGATATCTAAATTATTTCTAAACAGTTTAACACGTTTAATTCTACATAAGTTTCTTTTTTTTGTTCTTCTGACTTGTACATTAGGCGTATTATGGCAGTTATGCATCAGTTGTACAAATCACCAGTGTATAATTGATGATGATATTTCTAGTTATTCCATTAAGTGTGGAAGAAATATACGTTAAGCCGAACATAAACTATATTTGAATACATCTCAGTTCATTTAATTAGGCAATCAAAGGCGTCATTGCGCACGACTCATGACCTGCAAATTCTACTGCATATTGTCAAGAGCGTATTATAAGGAGGAATACATGAGAAACTTGTTGTACGCCAATCAATCATTGACGTTTTTGTAGCAGCACCAAACTTACAAACGTACCTTTTTGCACTAACATAGGTAGGTACCGGCCTCTCAACTCAACCCACTTGCCATATTGCAACAACCGGAGTTTATCATTCGCATAAATAACTGTGAGTGCTTTTGTACGATCCAGCTGGTGATGGCTCTCCTGAAGCGATCGCTTATACCGGTAGCCTGTGTGATGGTTATCATTGTTCGTATCGGACTGTACAGGCGCTACCTGCATGTATGCGTTCACTTGGTTTTACTATAACGACCGGCCCTGGTAGTGGTACGCGATTGGTGAGGCCACTTGAAACACACAAGGCATCTTTGTACATTTACAAGGCCATTTTAGCAGTTTTGAAAGCTATAGACGTGGGTATCTATGTACACATAATTTAGATGCCTTGGTGAAACCAATCTTGGGACCATGATTCAACCGTGTGGTTTATTTATGTCAAGGTTATTCTGTCTAAAATGCACAGGAAAAAATCCGACGTACCTTCTCTTCGTCCTTGTTGTCATAGTCAGTGTGCTGAAAACAATGCTGCACCTGAAAGTGTAAAAAAAATATTTGATTTTAGACACTTGAAAATTCTCCCGCACTTATGGTCAGGCTTCTGATATCCATGCTGCTTTTTGTCTGTGAGTACTTTTTGTTATCCGCTTCCTCTGGGACACTGAAGGCAGCTGTGCTTCGATTACTAGTGCTAATTTGTGTATGCTTTCTAATTCGATCTTTTCGTTCTCTGACATGTAAACAAACGTCACCGATGGTTTGACTTCTGTTCAATATACTTCATCCTCCTCTCTATTCGCATTGTTTTAAGTGATGACTCCTTTGAGATGGCTAAACCTACCTTTATCCTTTTCGTCTTTCTGAGGGTTGTACTTTTGTGTTTTTGTTCTTGCTGGACTTAATACCTGTTTTACTAGTGCTGTCTCAGTAGACTCAATGGTTCGTAGTTTTAACACGTCTGATTGCAGCTTCTTCCAAAATCTTTTTCTGTTCGTCTGTAGGTTACTCTATTTGCATCTTCTACACAATATGCACACCGTTCCTGGGCCCACCCAGAATGCTGTCATTCAGACCCTCACCTCTTCCCGACTGGACTGTCTCCGTCCGCCCCCGGTGGAAAATAGCACACAATTATGCGAACTGGTCTTGGTTGCTCTCGAACGTTGGCTTGCTCGCGCTGATTCTCTGACTGATACGGTAGATCGGCGTTGTTACGCTATCGCTTGTCTCATCTCGTTGACCTATTGTGCCCAATTCAGTGTCTCATCAGGGGTCGAATTTGTTGCGGACACTGATCAGTTGGAACGCTGGGCCGTCGCAGATAGTATACATTCAAGATGGCTGGAGCCGGTGATTAATCTGTGCATTGACGTGCGTTTCTTACTTTGCTTATGTCCGTTTGATTTATGTTCTGGGTTTTGATTTTATGTCAGACTTCGGAACGTAGAGCCATCTCAATGTCGACATTAAGGTATCAGCGGTTGATGTTGACAACTAGATCCTTTCTATTTTAGTCACAGCATTTTGGTGACTAGTGTTCAATACAATAACCAACTGTCGGATGGGCACCGCTTAAATTACTTACCGCATACTGTCACACTTCAGTTGATTCCAAGACCGTCATCACCGGCCTTCTTAATATAGCCTTCAAGAATGCCGCTGTGACCACATTGGTGGATAGGATTTCTGTTGACAATGGATTCTGTACCATTCATTTGTCCAACCTTAAAGGCCAGCCCCTTCGAAATTGTATAGTGTTTACTTGTGCTCCTTCACACTATACTGAGGACAGTGTCGCAGACACTTTTTACTCGGATCCATTTACTTAGCTCCATACCTTGGATAAGCCCTACTTGGTAGTGTCATTGATTCGGTTTCTGTATGAACAAAAAGGGTTCTATAGATTTCGCAGCGTAAGTTTCCATAAGATTTGTACCGAATTATATCATGGAGCACTAGTTTCTTCATAACGCTAATGTCTT
>JTDE01021558.1:46610-70666 GCA_014338405.1 Paragonimus skrjabini miyazakii | reverse complement strand
CGCAATTATAAAACTAGTTCTGCGGCATGCCTGTAGGATCATGCTTCACTACCTAAGTACTCCTACGCGGTCAGTAGTGCGACATGCAATCTTATGAGTGTAACTGCTTTTCGTCTGACTGCTCCCCTTTGGCCTGTCTGACAAGGTTGCACCTGGAAGGACTGGAGTACTAGTCAGCATAGCCCACCGGATGAAGACAGTACACAAGTCCGACCACCTCGCCAAGGTAGCAGTATAGGTCGGGAGTCCACAAGTCGCTTACAGGTAACGAGCGAATACTTCGTACTTCGGCTTCACCTAGGTATCCCGTAGTATGGAGATTGCATTGCCATAACTATTGCATTTGGAGATATACTCGTAGATCGAGGACAAGATGTAGTTGACCAAGGTGGTCAATTTGTTGGGATTGGGACCATCGAGTTAATGAACGTGCAACACCAGTGATTCTTATCTTCAGATGCATTAACTGCGTTGGGGTCGATATCTAACCTTTCAGGACGTAGGATCCGTTCCATCTCGTAGTCGTTAGATGAACAAATTGTGAACAATCATTCAACGTCGCAAACCAACCATCTCGTGTCAGAAGCAGAAGGGTAAGAGGCCCGTATTATAGGCTTTATTTGTCTAACGATTGGCGTATGACAGTTGAAATGAAAAACGTAAGTAGATTATCAACTCAAGGATTAAACAAATACCCCAAAATATTAGAGCAAGCTTTTAGTATAAAGATTTCTAAGTCTCTGACGATAGTGAATATCTCACAGGTAACCCAGTGTGACTACATACCACATATACTTTATACCACCCCTCTAATGGTTCAAAATGAAGGTGTGTTTTTCTCTGGTCGGGCTGATCACATGTGAGCTCTCACAGAAGGTGGACTGGAGTAAGCCAATTGGGGAGTACATATACCAAGAATCAATTGATGTTAATCGACTGTAGGCGGTATACCCACATTACCGTGATCGAGGTGGACCAGGCACATCTCTGTAGCTACTGTCGGTTGTTCCTAAAAACAAGGCTAGATGGAAGCACTAGAAGTGGTGTGTATGAGATACGACACTGATTTTGGAGCGTTACCATCTGAGATGGCGTTGCTAACCAGCGATTTGAGTGAAAGCCATACATTGTGCAAATAAACAAAGAGCGGAAAGATTTGATCAAATTACAGCAGTGTTCACGTTATAGGGTTTCACAGCATTGATCACGCGCCGATCATTTTCACCGGTTGCAGGCCGTTGAGTCTGCAGATTATTTCTACACAAACGGCATGATGTCCTGGTTGCATTTTGCCATCTGCGTGTTTGACTCTTCTACCACATCGACATTCAGGGCGGCCACATGCGCCGAGTTTTCGGGGTGTCGTCCCGTAAAAGCACATCGCCTACTATACATAGCGAACATGTTGTCAACAGTGTCAGCGTCGCCTGTTACTGTTGTCGGGTAAAACCATGTTGGATCTTTTCTACGCACGAGCTTCGGCGAAGAGTTGATGGTTTGACAAAGAACAGTGATCTGAACTTCCTGTACATGTGAATGAAACGCACTGTCGTGTTGTCCCAACTTTCCTTGTTTCGTCCCTTACCATTCTGGCCCGAACATACAGCGTTCACAATTGATACTTTGAATGTACTTGTGATGGTAGGAAACGCATCACTCGTCCTTCTCTGTCGGTCGCTTTTCTATCAAAGTCGTGAGTACCATTTTATCCGTTTGGAATCATTCTGCGTCACGAAATACCTACATTTCAGATTTGTTACCATGCCCTCAGTCCGCCCGGTGACCGCACCCATAAAAACCACGGGCTTATAGCGATCCAAGGTTAACTTCTAGTTGCCTTACGGAGGTTAGAAATCTACAATGCTTAGAATAATGTTTGCTGGTATCCACACTGATTCGTCATCAAAGAACTTGAAGATATACGCGCAGTAGTTCCGTCGAGGTGACCTTTTCTTTAGATTCGGAATTCCGTTTAGCTCAAAAATTTGATTCTTACAGTTGTATTTTCTTTACCTACTTCTTAAACTGCTGGTGTAAATGTGTAAACCAGCAGAATCCTGCAAGCCGTTTGACAGTTGCTACCAATCTGCCTTGGAGTTCGTTTCCTTTGGTTACTATGGTATAGGAGTACTTATATCAAACATCCAAGTTTTTGTTGCAATACATAATGCCCATAGCTCTCGGCGAGAGAACGGCTGTGCCCCCAAGTTCAGATCGCGCGATGGTAGCGGTAAAGTTACGGCTGAGGCTACCGGTCTTTTTCTCTCATTCGTTTATCGCTTCACTGAGTTGCCCGCTCCACTGCGAGCTGTAGGACCACTCAGAATGATAGTGTATCAGTTTGACTAGAAAGTAAATGGGTACGGCACTTTATAGCATGCAGTTGATTGGTCGATCGTAGCCGAAGATTCAAGTGACGTTTGCGTGATTTCGTCAATCATTGGCATTTGAAACTTAGGCTGTGACGGAACGGGAATTTTGGATTTACAAATAAAAGTATTCAAACTGAACAATCCGTACTTATAGTGTTAAGCTCCAGAGAGAAATCAGCCATCAGGCTGACCTAAATACATGAAGGTCACTCCATAGAATGTTTAGTTTTCGACCTCTCACCACTGTTTTATGTAGCTTTGATACACTAGACGGTCAGCAGTATTCATCACTTTTTCATCCCCTATTTAATCTGATATCTACCGTTTTGTGAATGCACGATTGTAATCTGCAAAGCGTATCCCGGAATGAAGATGTGATCTGTCCGCCTACACACACACACACACACATACTTCCAGCTCTGCCTGTGAGGTGTTTCCTTGGCTGACGCTGTTCGGATAGGCACCACGCAAATTGGCAATAAAATGTGCACAAGAAAAAAAGAATGTGAACTTAAAAGTCAGTCGCCTTGTGGATGCAGGAGTGTAGCCGACTACGACACGCTGCTATATCTGGGGGCATTTCCGACTAATGGTCCGGGAAGTTGCACCGTCTCTATTTTAGTGGACGGAGCATCCCAGCACCTCCGTCGAAATAACTGACTATGTCTTATCTCACGACTGGCATTGTATAATCGTTTTCAGCGTTGTCTGCGTTCAGTCGCTCGTATCGGGTGGTACCAGCGAGTAAGCAACGATGAGGTTAGGAAGCGGGTGTTTGACACTGATTGTCAAAGGAGTTCTCTTGTTCAGTCGCTACGTTTGCACAGAATTTGATGGTCAGGTCATGTGCTAAGAATACCAGCTAGTCGTTTGCCACACCGAGCACTCTTTGCCGACTGGCGCGAGGTGCGAGGTGGACAGCTGATGACCTGGCGTAGACAAATGAAATCGTTCACGAAGGGATTGGGCACTGTAGGTCGGGTTCGTCTCCCGGGCTGGGGCCCTCGCGACTTCCAGAGTCGGTGACTGGAGACGTTAGTTGAGATGGCGACTAATCGGGCTCAGTGGCGTGAATGTTGTCGTTGTTTGTCCGAGTTGTCTGTGAAGTGAGTGCATTTAATGACGCGGGCAGTGAAAGTCTTAAGGAAGCTGTCTTGTTGACGCCTTACAGCCTGGTTTGTTTGTTTGCAAGGTGTAGGCGCCTTGATGTTTTATGTTTGAATGTAGACGTAGCCCTTTTTAGTAGTTAGGTCCCTTCCGGTCTTTTTTTTCCTTTTCCTATACAGGGTTTGCTTTTTCCCTTTCGTGGTAGTGTGGCAGTTAAGCATTAGTGCGAACCACTGATGTATTGCTGTCTATGATGATGATGATTGATTCCTACAGCATATGTCCTGTCAGAGCTTAACCATTGTAAACTGCTTTTTGTTACCTTGATTGTTGTTCATGAATTCGAATTTGCTTCATTCCCATCCGGCTAAGATAAAAGCGCCAAATTTATATCTAGCGCTTGCGTTGCTTTTATGTTTCATAAATTATGTTATACCAACTAGACGTATGAAAGACGTCCTATCTAACGAAAGTGCCTACAGCATATAGCGTTACATACGAAGATGTTCACGCTACTTTTCCTGAAGACTCGTTGTAGTTTGATCTCCCAAGTAATGGTTCCGTGAACGACCGTGCGAAAGCAACGACTGCTGAATTATGAAGTACTGAGGTGCAATCACTTTTATCAAGCGGATGCAGTCTTGGTTCTACAGATAATACCTTTGAAACTCTTCATGAGCCAACACCCTCAGCCGTACGCTTATTCTGTCGGTACAATGGCGTTTGTGTTCCTTAATAGCAGCGTCACTACTTCTCACGAGAGATAAGGCGACTCTGTGCTTGAGCACGAGCGCATCTGTTCATCTGTCCGATGTTCAGGGAGGATGTCTGAGATGTTTTATTTACTTGTGCGGGTCTGTCTCTGTGAGTATATTTGCCTCAACTGGTAACCCGCCGTAGCAAGTAGTTCATACTGAAATCGCCCTTGAAAGATCTGAAAACTAGTGTGATGTGTGATGTCCTGGAGTCTGCATTATTGCCACAGCAAATTGCACTAGAATTGTTCTTGGAACTTGTGGACAATGTGTGTAAAGGAAGTTAGTATTGTTTAAACGCGGACAATTCACGAGACAACTTACTTTGAATATGCCTACGGAAGCAGATGCCTATCGCAAAACTGTTTTTGTGAAACGCAGTGGATACGGTTTTGTGCATGTCGACGATTGATGCGTACGACTACTGATAAGTGGTGCTCCAGAATTGCATTTCGCTTATTTTTTTATAGGTAAGCATAGATGATTTCGATGTGTATCCTTGTGCATTCAATCTTGGTTCACATTTAGTTCTGTCTCCCGCCCTTGGCACTTGTACCGGCACGGCTAGGCTTTAGTTGCACACTACCAAGGCCTCCATCTACTCACAGTGTTTTTGAAGGTCGAATCCCAGAGCACGCATATTTTTAACAGTGTCTTCCTATCCTTACCTTTATTTGATGCACTATTTTGTTCCAGTCCGCGATGAAGCGGACGCGTTGTGTCCAGTGGTATTCGAGCCACTGTATGTGAACTTCACAGTGAAACAATAGCCCACGTTTTGGACCATTGTGAGATTATGTGATTAGGCCTCTAACATGTTTAATGGCCTTAATAATTTGAAGCATACTTTGGCAAACACAAGCGTGGACAGAATCTATCGGTTTCACTCGGCGAGCGACTTGCCACTCGGTCCAGTCCGCATTAAAATCTATTTAAGTATGCTGTTCAGTCTTCTAGGAACGGATCAACTAGGTGCATGTACAAAGAATCCGATTTTCGGAAGTGTCCTGGTTGCCTGGTTGCGTTACGAAACGACGACAAATATTTTTTTGCGGACGTATTGTATTGAATAGTAGCGACGCTCGATCGTTAATGATACGATTGCCGACTAGTTATCGCTACTGCTGTTGTCTGGATTCAGGCAGGCTGGTAGCTTCCATTTCACATACGACTGTCACATAACTGTTTGCATCTCGTAACATGGACGTTGAAAACTTTTTCGAGGATTCCACCCGGAACCTGTGACTCAACAACTGGACTTGCGAGTCTACGCTATATAGGGGTTCCGAAAGGGATCACTTATTTTAATCACTTACTAATCTGATGGTTGATAAGATGCACGAGCGACCGGGCAACCTGAGCATTACTCACAAGCGAATCTGGCTGAGCGTTCACATGTGATGATTCAGTTGTGCCTAATGTGAGGTCAACACGGTTGTTTCATGCTATTGTGGCCAGGCTTCTGGTTCCGTCGGTGGCAAGGGTATTCATTTTTGACTTGATGATAACAGTGTCTACTCCTGGGTCCACGGTTGTGGGTTCAAACCTTAGCCTTAGATGGTTTGGAAAAGTCGGCATTTTCAAACCACGTGCTTCGATGTGCCTTAAGGTTACGGACACTGCGAGGGAAAAGATGATAATTCAACTTTTACCCGTTTCATTGTCCGGCGTTCTCACAGAGATTGACGATATTTTCGTGCCGTCCGCCTAACCGGATGAAAACGTTTTTCTTCGAGTATTTAAAAGTTAATTTGTCTGCATTTTGTTGCTATTTCTTTTCACGCCTTTTAGTCTCATCTGGACGTAAATTTGAACCACTTAGATTATGTCACTGCCTACGATCTCTGTGGTTTCCGATTCGGAATCGTCCTTGATAATATCAGAAGATTTTGTCCGATTGCGCAATGAGTGCGCTGAGTTGCTGCACGATATGAACTCTTGGGTATGCTGTTTCTATTAGCTACAATTGCCTTTAGATTGACCGTTTTGATAATCGTCCGAACGCCAATAGACCGTTTACTCATCCGCGAAATTTGTCCGCTTTCCAAGTCACATATATTGAACTCCGCCAGTGGCTTAACTATATTCAAAGGTGTTCCCACAGAAGGAGTAACATGTCGCTCTGCCGTTGTGAGTCGTATCTTTCTCAGGCAAGTCTGTCTTGTTTTGCGCCAGTCACGCATTGCTGCCGTCGATTATGACGAGGTATCAGCTCTTATATGTTTATTCTCATCGTCGCTAACACATTTCGAGGTCGTTTACAATCCATTGGTAAGCTACACATTCACGAGGCACTATAAACGCCTAGGTTTGCTTGTGGGCGATACTATTGGGGTATGCTGTTTAACGCGCAATAGTTGTTGCTGTCATTGACATGGTATTTCGCCAGTTTTTTGATTACTGATTCTGTTGTTAACCAGAGTTGAGTCAGGCAAACAGTCTATCGTTTTCCTCAACAAAATGATTGCTTTAGAATATTTTTGAACTCCTAAATTTTTATTGTTTCTTCATATCTGTTTGGAAGAATTATTTAGAAGCGCTGATCTCTCGCCAAACTGACTTCAATCGCCTCTGTGTACTCGGATGTGAGATTCTGAATGGTGACATATCAGCTTCGAACTGGTCGTCAATGCTTGCATCATTTTGTGAAGATAACAAAATGCCGTCGTTGAGAGATAGCATCATTGCTGAACAGCTGACGGAAATCACTCGGATGTGGCATGATACCATGAAGCATCAGCGGTGTGACAAACCTTGTTGTCTTCGATGTGAGTAATGAAGTCTTTTCCTTTCCGTTCACATCCGCGTTTGACCTGCCGTGTACGGTCGACATTACCACATTTCAGCTGTGCTATTTGTTCTTGATGCCGTCTGATTTTTGCTTACTCTGAAGTGAGCCAACTGAGACTCGGGAATTTACTGTTCTAAAGCTTAGTTCAATCAAAATCTCCGTTCAGTGAATGAGGGCGTTCCGTAAACCTTCGCTTTTTGTTGGGTTCTCTTTCTTGAATGTTCATTTAATAATTTGTAAGTGGCTCACAGAAACTAATCTTTACTGATGTACTTTGACATATATGGATATTTTTATCTTTTCAATTACATCTTTTATTGGTGAGTAACACGTTTTGTCCCTCTGATTGTTTTCCATGTCCGCAATTGTCAAGTTGAACAAACTCAACCATATTTGTCAGTACCCGTCAGAGTTTAAACAGGTCTCTTTCTCAACCTGCCTTCTGAATTTGCTTTGATGTAAACATTCTGTTTCACGTGCAGACTTGCATAAACCTATTTCAGGCACGAATGAACACGTTGTTGACAACTTCCACACTTGTTTTGGGCGGCCATTTTGATCAATTGTCTAAACACCTTATAAGTGAGACACATGTGTGTTCTTGATAAGTATCTTTCTACCTGTCTGAGCTCGGGTTTCATGCTTGCGATTGCTAGAAAGTGAGTTCAGTTTGCATCAGTTACATAATTAACCTGTCCTGTCCATAAGGAGAGTTTTGTCCCGAGTTTCCAATGATTTGCGCTTTCTCTTTGTAGTCTCGTTGTCTATCAACGTTTTATCGTTTTGTTTAACTGCTTGAGCTTATCTGTACAATTTTTCTTGTAGATATTGAGTTGGATATAGAAGAGGCTGAAGCTAAACTGCGTTCTACAAATCGCCGTGAGTCTCTCTTGCTTTATGGTTGTGAGTTATTACAAGCAGGCGCATAATATGCGTAGCGCTTAACGTATAAGGAAATTTCAGCTGGCTGGCAGTTTACTGTCTGGTTTTTTGCCCCGACTTTCCTCCCTCTCAAAATTATTCACTATCAGGTTGTGTTGCGCCTTACTGCACAAATAGGCTCATCTAAACGCCGTTCATTTTGTATTTGTTACGAAATCGTTCCACCTCTTGTGCACCCTTGAAGAACAAGGACAAGTCTGGTGGTCATCCTGAAAATGGACGAAATTCGCCGTTCTGAGTGCAGGTTACTATCCGAGTTTTTTCTTCAGTCAGCATCCGTTTTAGACCACTACATCTAAATGGAGCTGTGCCATATGAATGCCCCTGAATGGTAGTGTGGACGTCTTGTAGAACGTTTGCAGCATGGCACGTAGATTCGCCGACTGGCACCGATTGTTTTCCCCACAAGCGTTCCGCGGCAGCATCAGCTTACAAGCCTGTAACGTGCTGTAAGACGAAGGTAACGGGAAGCAGCATCTATCCGGAGTACAGTAGACGCCACACGAACCTGAAGCGGTGGGAAAAGTAAGCGACCGTGATCCAAAGGCTCTAACCCATGCACAAAACGTACATAGTCGAAAACTCAAACAGACCATCACACAACACGTTTAGTTACACACAACCACGAAAAGGAGCCTTGGTTCAAGAATAAAAATCGTTGAATGATACTGATTCCTCATTAGCCCCTATCAAAAACGGATGTTTGAAATCCTATCTGTCATCTTGTGAGTTCGGTCTTTCCATCTCGTTCAGTTTTTCATCTATTCTTTTGAGCACGCGCGTGCAAGTTCAAATCGATGTGGTGGTACTGTAGCCGTCTGATTTTTGGTTTACATCTGTTGGTTGAGTGAATGAAGGTTATTCAATGTTACTGTCACACTTACCACGCAGTTTGTTTTCATTATTTTGGTAGTAAAAATCGTGTATCTAACTGGTATCAGTTAGTTGGTTTTGTAGCCTTCTGTGAACAACTTCAAACGAGTCATGCTCGTAAAGGAACTTCTTATGACCGTATATGTGTACTGCATTTAGCCTATGCGTAGACGTAGATAAACCGCACTCTATCAGGCGGTGTTGCAGACTGGATGCACGTCAGGTGCACATCAGACTCATATAGGTCACATAGTGCCGTGACTATTGAGGTAAACAAAAACACATTAGGTCGACGATTAAGCTGGCAGAAAGTTGAACACTTACTAGCACCATGGTCACGTAATCGATAATTGAGATCGAACGTACAGACTGATAAAAACAAAGTATCTCCTCTCCGTCTATGGATCACGCATGTGCCACACTCATTCAGATTACTTCTATCGATGAATATCATCACTGAAGCTTTGCACACAACGTATTGTGTATGTATAATGTATGCACGCAATATGTACGACGTCAATTTGTCTGCAGCCAAAATGAAATACGACTTGACATTCGAGATAGTAGTGGAGACATTGTGCATTTAAACAACACTGGACATTTTTAAACTTACGAATGTGACGTTTAGCAAACCACAGAGGAAATCGGGCTTTCTCCTATGGTTTTTAATAGCTAGTAAGACGTTGGATCGTATTTATGTGCGCTTTTTGGAGGGCTGTCCGTTGTCGTCGTGCTCATGGTTAGTTTAGAGAGAGGTCATGGGGGAAACCACTGCGTAGCTTTTAGTTTGGTCATGGTATTCAACACTGGAGTTTATTAGGCAGGGTAATGAAAGTCGGCGTGACGCTGCTTTTCTCCAAGGATTTTCTGTTCGAGATATTTGCTCTCTTAACATGGAGTTGTGGATTAGTATTTTTTTCCGGTGACCTTTTCCAACCGGTTGAAGTTAGGGGCTCATTAACACCGACCACCAGTCGAAATTTCCCCTGCGTTCCTTGGATGTTGTACCTGTCAGTTCACCCGTTGCCATGATGTTATCTTCGCAGTGTTGATTCGACGTTCTGTCATCGAATGCGACTCCAGATCATATCAGATACTCCAGCTTGAGAACTGACAACACAGCCATTTGCTAGCTCTGAGTTCAATGCCTTCTTGCTTGTCGCCCATGAAATTCACTTATTACCTCTCTTTTCTGGTAACGAACTCGATGTAAGTCTATGGTGCTAGCCCTGGGTTGGTTGACTTTATCCATCGTGAATTCACTTCGGTGATATTTGACGTTAATTCTCAGACATTCTTGACAAACACAAGGCACGTTTCACTGATAACAGCTGTCCAGTAGATATGTTCTGTTGGCACAGGGAAGAAGTGAAGCGATTTGCCCTAAGTCTCCTAAGGATGAGTTGGTCTCATGCTTACGACACACTACTTACAGAATAATGCAGCTAAGAGTTTGTATTTTATGATTTGATCTTATCTGATGTTCGGTCAATGATGCAACGGTCAACACGGTTGCCTCATAAAGCATGGTTAGTGGTCTTATCTCGGTCATGGCAGGGCTGTTCATTACTGACAAGTTTTAACAATGATGAGACTCAATTCCAGCGCTTCTTTCCAAAAAGGCTGAGTAGACGTTCATGGGAGTGCGACGGCTATGATTGATTGTGAGTGGTGTTGAATTTACATAGGGTTTTTATCTGTTTTATATGGTTTCATCAGACAAACTGTTGTTGCTCACAGTTATCCAATTAGAGCATTTGATCAGCTGCTTTGTTCTAACTCACAAGTGAGGTAAAAGATCAGATTTAGTTAGGGAACACATCATGACAAACATATTTTCGATAATTCTTCATCGGACCAGTACAGTTATCATGGATATTAAGGAGAAGCTAAGATGCCTACTTGGTCAAAATCGAAGTCATAGCAATCACACACTAATACACAAGGATGTCATCAGTTACTGTTCTGGACACAGTTTAAGTTGACGTCTCGTAACTGAGGTCAGTTGTTTGTGTATATGTGGATGAATCAGGGGCAAAAACCACTCGGGGCCAAGGGACATCTTAGTTCCTTTTTAATATCAGTTACAATTGTATTGATCCGATGATAAATTATCGAAGACCTATGTTCGCCATTCTCTGTGTATGGGTTTAAACTAAACCTCCTTACTAATAGGGAAACAGTATTTTGTACTTGATCTTCAAAGCTGGTCAACCATTTCGCCTTTTTTCTTCTTGACTGTCATTTTACCACTAGATGCAGTTCCTGAAGCAATACGTTTTCTCTAGAGTCCATGCTTTTATTTCGTTTTATCTGCTGCATATCACTTCATATTTCGCCTGAGTATGCAGTGTTCTCATTTATCTGTTGCTGTCTATCGTCGTATATTGCTAATCCAAACTGTTTAACATCTACTGTCCTTCTTCAAACGATCTGCTTGTGTTGTCCGGCGTACATTCTGAATACATTCCTTAATTGTGTTCACACCATGGTGGTTAATTTATGCATATAATTTTTATTTTTTGCTATCAGTCTCATTTTTAACTTTTCCATATGTCACAATTCTTTTGCTCTTGCAATTCTTATTGTTTGCAGCCGTAAAGTTTGTCGTCTACTCACAGTCCATAGTTGTCCCAACTGAGTTTGGTTAGGTCAGTGCCATCCGTAACCCTACATACTTGGTATTGGTGGCACACCTCAGACACTACTAGTTAGACTGCAATGAGTGCGGCTCTCAGGATAACAGTTGCAGTCGCATTTGTAGATAAAATCCCCATCAGTAGCAAGCTTCCATATGGTCCATTTGACAGTCTCTATTGGGATTGTCTCTGAACGATAAACCTTCGACAATTTTTGTCCGCTTAGTTTTCAACGAAATGCAATAACCGCGCTTAGAAAGACGCCTCTTCTTTTATTTTGGTTGCCATCTCGATCGGCAGTTACTGCAGAAGATAGGAAGGTCTACTTAGAACTGTCTCTTAAGGATGATTATGTTAAACGTCGAACAGTGCGACGTTCACTATCAATCGTTGGAACATGTAATACAACAGAACCTCATGCACTCGCTCAAAACCAGAGGCTACAAACATTCCCACTGAGGGAAGGTTAGTGCATCGCGGTCGCCTCACAGTGCAATTATAAATTTCTATATAACTACGGAGAAAGTTGCATGGTTAGTGCTGAGAGGTCGCTAATCTTCAGAGTGAAGATACATTTGCTAGGATGGGTGCAAAAGTCTGGTACCAGAGAGGGAAGCTATTGTGAATTTGGTATTGTCGAATGGATACGAAGTGCAAACATCGCTTTACCTTAACTTGGATTCAGCTGTTTGTTTGTGATTTGATGTTAAGTGTTTAGACGTTAATGCCTTATGATAGGTTAAGTCCCATTCCTTCCCGTCCCTTGCTTCCAAACTGTATTCTGTTGTTCTTTTCGTGGCTATATGTCAGTGTCACACCGACTTATTGTTGAGGAGGAGGATGATTGTAATTGTCATAGTCTTTCATTTATTTTCTACTCCAGAAACCTACAGTTTGAAGATCATGCTAACTAGGCCGTCGCCGTCTACAAATGTCAATTTAGCCTGTGCCATTGACGAACTGAAAGTGAGTATGAATATGACATGATAGGTTTGAGTTTACTTTTGACTGTATTTGGAGGCAGTTTGCAAATCTGGCTAATTGTAAAGCTGTAGGCTAATTGCGGATTATTTTACAGTGTATCCCGTGCTCAGTGGAGTTCATAGAATAATTTGTCGCTTTTCTCGGTGGTGTTTCAACTACGAATTATGTTTTTTTTTTCGGAGCAAGTCAAAAAGTTACAATTTTGGAAATGTCTATGGCAGGTAGGATACGCATCGGTAGTGCATGGCTGCGAAAGTTCTAGATGAATGTTGAAGGTTACGTTTTAGTTCATAATTACGATGACGTACGGGTGCACTAATAATCAGTATGGAAATGTCTTCTATATAATCAGTTAGTTAGGCTGTCTGGACATTTATCTTTTTTAGCGATAGACAGGGCTTTGTTCTCGTGTGTACAGTACGGGTTGTTTGTTCAGGCCATCCAGGTTATATACAGTATATCTTAGTCTATGTTTGAGAGATGTATACCGACAGGTTATCCAGACTATGCTTATGTCTTGACCGAATTTGAGCAGTGCTGTTGGCAACGGTATTCGCACGGCGTAGTTTTTCCAGGATGTCCAGTTATATCTAACACACCTGAATTAAAGCGTATTGTTAGCGATTGTCCCGTTTGACTGATGTACACCGGCAGTTATGCTGTCGCTCCTTTCAGCCACTTCTACCCAAAAATATTTGCCTTCTTGTACAGCCGACTGACGATTGCCGTCGTGCACGTTGGTGCACAATGTTTTGGCAGTCAGGTTCTCAAACCACGGTAGAGTTATTCTAAATACCCCGTGTTTGCTGTCGCGAGTCTGAATCATGCTCGGATGTTTATGCGAATAACTGGCATTGAACTCATTTTTTTCACAGTCTGACAGTGAACCTGATTGTTCGCGATAGCATTTTCCTGTTCTTTTTTTTTTAAAGGTTGTTTAGCGCGTTTTAATGAAACGTGGCATTTCAGTCTTACTTCACCTTTCTCACTTTTGTCCAACATTGCTGTCAGGCTCAACACGTTGCACTAAAACAAGCACTTCGCACGCTATATTTCGCTGGCCGCTTGCTCCAACTCCTTGTCTCCAGCTCCGTTGACCCTGTGGTTCAGGGTACGCAACTTTCCAATGGGGTGACGCCTGAAGCTGTACGCGATCAAGAAGTGAAGGAATCGACTGACACACGCTACTTGACTGAACGCATTCAAGACTTAATAGATGCTGCGTATGACATTTGGGTTTTACAATTGGAGTTGCGCGAACGTTGGAAGTTCCACTGCCGTCCAGCTGCAGCCAATGAGCTGGTACGTCATTTGAGTTACGAAATTGTTTCGTTTATCTGAATTACTTTCTAGCTAAGTGGCACTTATGCGGTTGTTTGGCTGTGCCGGACAGTAACAGTCAGCGCGTGGTGATTGGGAAACGCGGTGGCTGTATGCTCACATACTGCTTTTTTTCGGCGATTGTATCGCTTTAGCGGTTCGACCAAATATTTCTAACCATTAGTTGGTTTGTTCATATTTGGGTCTTGCACATGGGGTTCGAACCTCTGTCCTGATGTTCACTAACGTTAAACGCGTTGTCATGTTTCGTATAGGAGTCGTTTTAACCTAAGATAGAACCTTACACTTGTCGTCTTTCACGATCCTGAATCTTCTCATGATTTATTGTTCGTTAAAATCCATCGAGTACTGTTGAACCAGTTTACATATGTTAATATGACTCTCACAGTTACGTAGACCCATCCATATTGATAACGTCCAGTATCATTCTTTCATTGGGCAGACGCGTTTTGGTGAAGTTAATGCATTTCGGCTGTTTGCCTACCATCTTGGTGTGCGAACAGGCTGTCGAGAAAGTGTTTCCGTGAATGCGAATATTGAATGTTTGTTCTTCTAACTCTCTTGGCCGTTTGATTTCCACTGTGCAAGTTTTGAGTCATTAGATTATGAACTGCAGGTTGGACCACAATGGTTGGATCATTATTGATAAATGTGTCGTCATCATTTTTGGCTTTGAGCCGTACCCGTGTTCAATAAAGCCCTGTCTGCTGTTAATCCATGAAGTGGCAGATTAGTAAATAATTACATATTGAATGGGGACTGGATTGGACGAACTCATCGATAAGAAGGCAACCAGTGATTCGCCGAAGGCTACGACCACTCAATGTCGACAACCCGAGCAAGCTGGCTTGTTAGCGATGTGATCACTCCGGATGGCGCGCTGGTGTAGCATCGGATTTTGCTATAACGAGGATCGCAGTAAAACAAGTTGCGTCATGCGTTTAAACAAACTGGTTACAGGCGGAGCTGAGCCAACCAGTAGGAAGGCTGGGGCGCCGGCACCAATCGTAATTCTTCATTTTACTGATGCATCTTGTTTACAAAATAACCGATTCGATGCCACAAGTTCTGCTTTGGCTTTGTTTCGGAAGGTAGCAAGTTTTCAACACAAATGTATAGAGGAGAAAAAGAAAAAAAATAAACAAACCACTGAGACGGGACCCAATTATGAAGAATCTAGGTTTCGGCTGACTTCGAACCAGCAACAGAAACAACATTTCCAAGCTTGGTAAGTGTTTTACTGACTAAGTTGCGCAGCTATTTCGTAAGCTCGGGAGTTGGTTATCTCGACTCAGTTATTCACCCAACCCACTGTGTCATATGGGAACCACCGAATAAGCCAGGAGATGGGCTGTCCAAGCAGGATTTCTTTTATGACCCACGTGGTCAACGGATAGCGAGAAATGACTAGCACACGAATATGCGAATCATGAACGCCTATCACCGAGCGTAATGATACTCAAAAACTCCAGAAGAACACGGAAAACCTTGACATTCAGCCGAACGTTTCAAGTAACATGGCAGACCAGCACCTGCATTTATATTGACTTTGAATGGTTTTGAAGAATCCCGCCTTAATTGACACAGTAAAGGTGGTATGGGTCAACCAGAGACGAATGAGAAACATGCGCCAAAATTGAGCCTCAGCACGCTATGACGCGAAAAGAAAAAGTTCAAAAGCACAAAATATTTCTTGAAAATATCTCGAAAAACAAACCACTTTTGAGGAAAATAGATCTTTGTCAACAATTTATCAATTCATCCGCCGTGAAATTCACCAGCGCCGCCGATGAGCATTGGGATAAGTGGTTTGCAGATTTAGTGAATTTCATGATATTATTTGGTGAGCATCAGAGGGCAAGTGTGAAACCTGTCAGCTCCCGGCGTGGCCTTATGGCTGAGCTGATAGAGCAACTGCCGTGTCTATACATGGTGTTTCCGTCGTTGGTTCGGACCCAACCGAAGTCCGGCTTTCTCACAGTTGGGCCTCTTCTGAATAGTCACGTTTACAAAACTGCTTATCTGTAAAAGCAGTTGTGTTTCACGAGGAGAAGTTAAAAACTGATGATACAGGCTCGCGATTGATTGCAACACTACCATGTCAGCGTTTTCGATGACCGGTCTGGATGATCGCAAATTCCCCCATCCAGATAGACGACACTTACCAACCTTGTTCAGCCAAACAGTCGAGACTCTCGTAGCCCGCGACTACGTCATCGTCTGGTCGTCTTGCAGGTTTTTTTAACCGTCGGCAGCCACAGTGAACAATTTGTAGTGCGACGAACGCTCCGTCAATATACAGAGTATGTCGTCCGATGATGGAAGGCTGCATTTTTACTACCTCTTTTATCGGTGACAAACTTGTAACAACACTTTACACTTTGATGCTGAACTGTCCATGCCATGCAGATTAACCGGCCGGCTGACCTTTTCGTTCATTCCAGTATTCACGCGCCAAGGACATAAAACCTTTTAGCAGCGCTCACTTTCACCCATTATCTTTTCGATTATTTCACTTTTCGTACCGTGTAACCTGTTATCATGCTTATCATTCGTGCAACCTTGATATGCGTCGTTTGCGGTGCTTATTTCTGTGCACGTTTCTAACCTTCTAATATATTAACCCTTCTTGCATCTATATCCCGACCTTGACTATCTGCACTGTGTAACAGTTTTTCGTGGGTGAGCATTTTAAACCATTCATCCTGCGTGCTGTAAGTACTGTCGTGGCAACTCTGCTCACTAGCCTTACTCAGCATTTACGGAATGTTTTTTTTCCGATCCCAAAGCCAACCATGGAGAATACTACGTGGTTCAGAAATTCGCTATGTGGGGACAAAAGACATAATGCTGTGAACAATTTTTTCGTCGCAAAACGAACCTTGTTCTTACATTACTAGATGTATAATGCAGTTGTGCGAGCACTCCACCTATACACGTGCTTTCATGTGATTGAGCCCGCGGAAAATGTTTAGAGAACGTTTACTCTCAATCAGCGATACTTTCTAGCTATTAGCTGCGTATGACTGGAACATCGTGTTGGTAATGACAAGATTCACCGGCGTGTTTTCCGCACAGACAGGCCTCCGACTGATGTGCGCAACGGCTTCGTTTCATATGCTTCGTTAGTCCATACGTGTTACTTACACTAACCCATTGTTTGTCACATCGTGGCCTATTTTATAGGGGTGGGTTCGGTTGGAAACGACTGTCAGGTGACCAGAACATGACTTAGGTCCGAGGCATGAAAGCATTAACAGCAACGCTTGCTTTTGGAGAACTTTCCTGGCACGTCCAGGTGCATGTGTACCTTACGTGTTCTCATGCCACTGTTAATCTCACTTTTTATTCGTAAAGTCATAAATAAGCTCATATTGTGTGCGGTTTGTGTCCTGAGTTGTTTAACTAATTCGCTTTTTTCCATTGTTCCCCTGTGGTATCGTAGAATACCACTGCGCGATTTGTCTAATCCCACTTTCAGGTTGTCCTGTCCACACAGGGTTTTCAAAATTACCTTCTTTTGTTCATCGTTGTTGTCACCGTACTTGATATCTAGGGCTTATTTGCACTTGTCTCACAAATGCCGCAACTCTATCCCGGACAGAACGAATCGGGCTCTCTGCCTAGTTCACGTTGTCGTCGTTTTTCGGTGGGCCATGCTTCAGAATGGGCGAGCCCACTCCACAAAACTGATGGACACATACGCGCTCTGTCCCCCAGTCCTGTTGATCCAGTTAAGAATCCGTTCTGCTCCACTCCGGATTTGCGCGGTGATCCTCATTTGCGACCAGTTCTTCAGTCACCCACACTCGTTGGGCGGGCTTTACAAGTGAGCGCCGGTCATCTTTCATTCTTTTATATGATGTTTCCCTGACCTAACTTGTCCGTAAGTATTTGTCATAAGTGTTCTCTGGCATGACTTAAAATACCTTTTTCGTGGAATTAGTAAGTTACTTAAAGTTTTAACCGACGAGTATTTTCCATCATCTTTCAGATTGTTTTGCATGTGCTTACTGGGGGACCTAGTAGGTGTGGTTGATGGTTTCGGTGTTCGTCGATCTTGCTAATTAGATTGCATACGTTTAATCACCAAACAACGTGACATCATCAGTGCGTTAACGTTTGAAAGTGGTTGGTGAAGATGAATAAATATACGTCCTCATAACTCAACTGTAGGATAATCTTCTGATCTGAACTTCGATTGGCCATCTCTTGGCGTCGACCTTTTGATCAAAATTCTGCCTTGAACGTGGGTAGGTACCAGTTGCTGTTTTGGAACTGTGACCGGGTCGGTCACATCTTTTTTTGAACTTCCGTATGTTTGGTTGTATCGTACGGATCTCTGACCACTCTGGTGATCTGTCGACATTCATTCGTTCAGTTGCTCGTTGGTATCATGTTGACGAATAATAAGCTTTCAAAAGTTCTCTTGCGTTTGACATATACTTGAGCGATGACTTCTGCAGTATCCATATTGCACGCGTGTCCAATCAGAATTCACGTCAGAAGACCATCCTACCGTTGAGTTATAAGGACGCACATTCATTCACTTTCACCAACTGCACTGTTCAACCCTATACTTTCAAACTTTAATGTACTGGTGATGTCATGTCGTTCGGTGGTTAAACGTTTGCAATATAAATGCCAAACTTGGCGGACAGTAGTCGAGTGTAGTCACAGTCTACCATGGTTTTTCTGCCAACAGTCGTATAGTGTGCTTTACTGGCTGAAGTGAGCAGAACATATGGGATTACACACCCTAACATTGCAACGGACTATTGCTCAACTTACTGGTTTCTGATAAGTAACGGACGCATTGGTATCCGATTCACATGACTGTCCCACAGAATACATGGATGAACAGAGGGACATTAACTGATTGTCTCGCTTTCTAATCGTTTCTAAGGCTCGTAAACTTGTTCCATGCGGCTCATACAGGCAGCATAGGTGCACTCGCTGTTATTTATCCGTCTGCTGGGGTTTCATTGTGAGGATCTGGAATAGCCAAATAGTTGTATATTACTGTGAATAGAATTCACTGAACGGCCCTTGCTGTCCTTGACGTGCCCTCGTCGGTTTCCACGAGCCCACGGTCTTTCAGCTTTACGTAGTGCAATCATTTTCATCAAACAGTCGAATGTTTGACGCTACACTCACTAAATACCTTATTTGCAATTACCAAACATGTTAGGGTGTAGACATGTTAACTGTTGGTCTGGAATGCTTACATTTACTGTTTCCGTAAAGTGAACTTGATTGCTTGTTTTATATTGTTTGAGTACATTTCTCCTTTGTTGACGATGAAGGTGCCGCACAATATAGCCGGACAGTGTACATCATCGACTACATTGCCGTCATCACTTGCCTTCAAAGAATCTGGTTTCGAAAGTGATTCCAATCGGACTCTGCCATCTATCCCTTCCTCACGGAACGCTCTACTGCAGTGCACTGATTCTCCTCCCGGGTTTGGAGCAATGCCAGTTAACCCACAGTCTTGGAACTCTGCCAAGTCCTGTTTCTATCCCAACGATCATGATGCAGCATCCAGTCCATCGTTGGAGGGTACTCGTTCGCTTTCTTTAGATTGCTTGTGGAGTAGTCACTTTTTTTCTAATGGTAAGGACGACATCGTTTGTTCTGCGTTACGTTGACATAAACCGTGTATTTCCTTTTCTATATGTTGATCTTACACCAATTCATTTTCCGATCTTCTGATATCGGTAACACAGTTTATTCTGCAAGTCAGTAAAAGGGAGTAGCCGATTGTTATCTTTAGAAATATAGGATCGATGGTTTTGATCCAGTTGCTCCCGTGTCCATCCTGAGGCTGTATACAAGGCATTCGGTCTTTGATATCAGGACACGTGAAAGAGTCCATTGTTTTTGCGAACATTGTAGGGTAGGTATATGGACTTCTGTGATCTTCGATTCAGAAATCCAACCCGTATGTTAGCGGGACGGATCAAGGGTCGCAGTCCACTGAGGGTGAGTTTTCATTGTGTCGATCGTTATGTCGTTGAATGCAATCGAACAACTCAGGACGCCTGAGCGCAACTTTTTAGACAGAGTCAGCGAAAGACCACTTTTGTTAGAGATTTCTGAGATAATTGCTGTTGTTCGATTTCTGTCGGCGAAGGATCTCAGGGCATCCATTTTTTCCCGTCCAAAATTGCCTTTCACCTCGGGGACACGAGTTTATCCAGTCAGGCTGGGCAAAAATGTCGTGAACGGTCGACAGGTAACCTTCGTTATTTTTTTTTATCTGTTGGACCTCTATTCCGCTATGCCCATTGGTGGCTTAGTGATCTTAACTTTTATTTTTGGTAACTGTCCTTCGATTTTCTGATTCAAGAATGCTCATAGATCGCTATGCACCTTGTAATTTTCTCCTTGTGGCATACGTTTTTGGAAGAGAACAAAGTGGCTTTTTGCGTCCGTCTTTTAGTTTGTCTTGGGAGTAATTAACGGAACAGTTACGTTATTTTTAGGGCTAAGATTTTCCGTCTTAAATATTTCGAGGAGAAGAGTCCGATTTCCATCAAGCGCATTACTATACCGTGTACGAATCATGGTATTCTTCTGAGGGTTTACAACAAAGTTCATAATCTCTATGTATCGATTGTGATGATTACCCAAACTCTCTTCTGAAGGTGCTCGACCATCCAGGATGTTCAGTATACAACTCACTTGTTGACTGTGGTTGTCATCGACATCACTATAGACAGCAATACATCAGTTGTTCTCACTGATACCTAACTGCCATACAGCCGTGAACAAGAAAAAAGCAAATCCGGTGCAAAAAAAGAGGGTGGAAAAGGTACAAAAAGGGACCTAACTACTGAAAGTGGCTACGTCTATATTCAAACAGTCTACATCAAGGTGCCCACACCTTGTAAACAAACAACCGAATTATAGGTAAAAGTAAGGCGTCATCAACAAGACTGCAGAGAGAAATGAAATCGTTCAACAAGCGGCTGGCCACTGTAGTTGTAGCGATTGATTTGGAACCTCCTGGGAACTGTCGCTCCAAAGTTGTCTAATTCCCTGGGTGTGCAACAGGTGGGCTATAGCCCAGCAGTCAACTTATGTTATCCTACAGTGATTAAAAAATCCTTGTTACCTGGAGGCAGTGAGTGGGACCATTCGAAACGCGTGCTGCTTGAGTACTTCTCGATGAATGACTACGAGTTTGGGGCAACTGTTGTTCAACATGTACTCCACGTCTGGTGATCGTCGCATTCAACACTGATAATCAATCCAACAGCAAAGTGAACATTACCTTTTGCTTTCCGTTTGCTAAGGGCTCTCGTTGCTTATGTAATTGGTGAAGCACTTTAAATTCCGTCGATCACTTTTTTGTTGCCGGTTAAAAGTCATAGTGATCCCGCCATTTGCGAAAACGTTCTCGGGTATATTTAGCCCATTGGCTCAATGTGTAATTTTAGGGTCGCTCAAACGCAAGGATGTACCGGTCGAGTATATAGCCGTACTGCCTGTGGCTTATTTCCGCATTTCTGCTGTGTCCTGTTTTTCATAGCTTGATAATCAAGAGTAGAGTGAGTGAACGCTGCTCGCTTTTGCTGTTTTTGTTTAACTTTGTCATGGACTAAATAGGGAAGGACCGCCTACGGCACTGATAAAATGCTAGCGTAGACCTCCTTGCTGGTGTAGGACTGATCAATCGTGTCTATATGCCTCGTTTGCTGGTGGGGCGTTTGTTGCGCTGTGTATTCTTTGCGTCCGCTTGTGATTGGAAGGAAGCCCAAAGTGGCCAGGTGCGACGTATCAGTCGACTGAACTTGTTCGATCTTTAAATACGTATACACCTAGATGGTTACCCCATGCCGGTTAATCGCCTGCCACCTGAAGGGATTTTTTCGGACACCTCGGTCGACTAGCGTAAGACACGAGGTGGACGGATGCTGATTCGGTGTAGAGAAATGAGGTCACTTGTCGTTAAGTTAGTCACCATAGGTCGGATTCGTCTCTTGTGCTGGGGCCCTCATGGGTTGGTTGTTTCCCTAAGTTGAATCTTTTGGTTTAGGTACGTGTGTACAGTAGTTAGGTTCTTCTCTTGTTTTGTTCTCTGTTCAGAACTTGTTCTGTTTATGATTGTGTAGTGTTTTGGCATCGACGTTGGCCGCCAATGTGTTTCCGTCTGTGGTGCTAATGATGATGACTAAAGGTTACAGGAATTTGTTGAAGGTAAAGATGTTACAGGCTACTGGGGTTTGTGTTGGAATATGATCTTTCTTGTGTTGTTCGTTAAAATACCTTACGTCCCATATATACACTATATGGAGGGTTTACTGATCAGTATTTTCCATGCAGGGGTTTTGATCGAAGTATACACATATAGGGTCGTCTTCAAGACGTGAACCTCGACGATTTTCGGACACGAACTGCCAACATACTCAGCGTCGTTTTGGGTTCATAGCTGATGACTGTTAATGTCAACGGTGACAGTGAGCATCATTCCGATTTCCAGGTTAATTTGACCTTATTTGACGATTATTCGGTATGAAAGACTACGTTTACAGAGCGTCAACAGGGAGACACCACTTATATGATCCGCTCTGCCTCATATGCTGTAGGTTGGTCAGTGGTTACATCACGGATTTTTAAAACGAATACTCCTAGTTCCAGCCTGAATCATCCCCCGTTCTGCTCCTTTCTGCACGTGTCCTGGCAATAGTTCGGTAAATTGTGTGGACATTTGAACGTTGAAGCCGAAAAATCTCACTTCGTGTCTCCCGATGTAAACCGAGTGCCCGATTTTGCAACGTGGCTGATCTCGACCTAGATGTGTTTGCTTCTTTGATGGATTTCTATGTTGTCTACAACTTACAAGTTTGATTGACCTTTTAGTGGATTTCAAATGAATCAACCTTGTCAATGCATTTCACTGTCATACTTACCTTATGCTGGTTGCATTGTAGTAAGTTTGTAGTTACCTGTCTTTTATTTTTGTGTATGTAGGTGCTATCAGCCAACTGGGTGAATCGCAAAATGCCGACAGTATTCAGGTGTTCGAGACCAGAAGTCACACGCAGTTAGATCGCGGCGTTCCTGTAGGAATACGGTTGGACAATTTGGCCAGCAGTTCGGATGCAATGTGAGTACTGTATTTTCCGCCTTCCCGTCATCTGTAGTTTGTTGAGCCTAACTTATTGTTTGATGAGGTGGGTTATCTTACCAAATCAACCATTATTGCGTTCGTCGAAATTTGTGTGCATACATGGGTTCGATCACCCTAGGCGTCAAATATTATGTTGAACATACGGACAACAAATTTGAGTGATCCCTCGTCCATATCTATCATGTGGTTCAATCAGACTGGCACGGTCATCTCATCGTGTACACATAAAATGACATCCTACATATGATCATACTTTGAGACACCAGCGCAATCCATGTTTAGTGGGATCAAAACATGTGTGCACTTCGGTGCACTTGTTTTCGTAATGGTTTTTCTAACCCGACAACCGAACTTGACGAATCGTTGACACATTCCTTTGAGGATAAAGTGAATTTGGTGTGTTCTATTTAATCGTGGTTGACAGTTCAGTTGCAAGTTTTGAATAACTTGTTTCGAGAGAAGTGTGCTCCAAATATCAGAAAGGAGTTTGAATCGGATGTCCATGCTAGTTAACTGTCGTCATGTTGTTTACATTCTTTGCCCGTGTATTCTGTCTAATGTGTGAATTCGAGAGGGACAGGTTAGTCCTATGCGTACACCAGACCCAGTGTGAGTCTGTCACAACGAGACTGAACTTTTTCGTGGTGTGACGGCTTGCGCGTCTCGATGACCTATTGGGCTAAACTGGACGGTGTGGCCACCACACCGATAGAGTCACTTATACCAGGTAGACCAATAGGTAGAGGTCTGACGAACCGGTCTCCTGGTCCTCCAGCATGGGAGTTGAAAGAAGGTTAGCATCTTTTTCCGGAAAACGTCCCAGTTCCGGTACACTGTCACCCACCCGCTGCCTTGCGGTATAGGCTTTTTAGCCAAAGGCTTTGGTTGAGAACCCTAATCGTTCTCCTGTCTAGGTCTGGGCGCCCTGGCAGTATCTCAGCCCACACACAACCATGAATAGTCACAATTCCAGTAATTCCATACTGCATCGGCCGTCTCGCAGTATAAACCGGGTGGCCCTATCTGCTGCATACAGCAGGGTGAATAGGCGAAAACATGCTACTGCTGACCCCTCTCCCACTAGCTTCGTAGCGATCGTTTTAACTGTCATTT
>JTDE01021558.1:34900-46510 GCA_014338405.1 Paragonimus skrjabini miyazakii | reverse complement strand
TGATGTTCAACTTGAAAATTGACCAAATCCCCAACTACTCATCAGTAATTAAGATAATTAGAGATTATCTGGCATATGATACATCGAACACGAATACAATCGTTGTTTACCTTAAACTAACATCAAGCCAAAGGAATGTCGTTATTACTTTTCACGAGTCGATGTGATCTCTTATGTGAGCAAAAATTTAAAACTGACTACTTAGTGCACGCGAACAATAACAAACTTGGAAACAGTCACGACTGGACATTGCATTATCGGATAGAATGCTATCGGTACCAGAACAGACAACTTCCACGGTTTGTGCACACTCATGATTGGAAAGATCTAAGTATAGTTTTGTAAGAATAACATACTCCTATACCCACCTCGATACTACAATTTAGAATGAAACAATCAAATAGGCAGGTTATACACGTGGCAACATGCTGCGTTTTTACTTATATTCACTTGACACTAGTAGATTTCAGACACTGTATGGATCTCACTAACTCAGTATACTTTACTTGGAACATGTCTGTAAAGCGTACCACCGAAAATGGAAAATACCTGAAAATATGAGACGATCATAGGCACCTCTTTCCGTTTTCCATTCGCAGGATCCGCCCATAATTATTGAGGTTTAAAGTGATGCAAGACCGATTTTGTTGAGTTTTGATGAGCGGGTGTATAGTCTTGTTAGTCTTGTTAGCAGTGAATGCCACTCTGTTTGTCGTTCAAGCTCATATAACGGTGATTAATTTGCGACTCTGATGCTTTCATCTCTCACTCACCATGTCATCTTTCCTTTACAACCCACTTATTTAGCATTTCTCCATTCCGATATGCGGATTTCGAAAACTCTCTCGAACGTCACTATCAGCAGCAGGATCACTTCTGTCGACCTGAGATGCTGACTGCAGATATTCGTAGCATTTCGGACGATGAAGATCACGAAGAGACCACATTCTCGGAACTATTACCATCAAACGCCGAAACGGATAACACAGGCTCGGCAAGTAGTCCAAGTTCTTTAGGATTGATTGTCTCACCGACTCGATCCCAGTCGAGAAATCGTACGAATGTGACCACCACTGGGTCACTCGGAACAGGCATGACTGCTGTTCGACATTCTGAACCAGCTAACGAAGGTCTAGAGTGGGATGATTCTGGCGATTTACGTTGGAGAGGTCAGTTCAACCGTTTTTACAGAACCTTAATCACTTGACTGTCGTTGGCAGTGGTTGGTACTGATCGAGATATCCATTCCATCATAGTGCCATCGCATTTTTAGTTTTGCGTGATCACCTTCATTGGTTTACCTAAATTCTGTCAACTTCGAGTTATGGTAGGCAGATTCTGTTTTTGCTTTTGAAACTACATCAAGGAATTGTTTACGGAACTAAATTTTTCAGTGTACACCAGGATTACAGCGTGTCGAACCGTTTTACTTGAAGTCCATGTTCAACACCGTTAACATTTTCAGGGTGTTCATTGAGTTGGCCGTCGTGCTTGTTGACTTATTTTCTTAAATGAGATCTTTTGTATTGGTCTTGCCTTAAACAATTTATGTAGAGTAATGTTAAGCTATTATGAAATCAGTCTGTCTGCGTCTGGTTGCCGTTGCATTTGCATGCAGATGTTGAAACACATTTAACTGATTCAGTTTTCTGTGTGGATGATATCTAATCTGAATTTGTTGTACATAAAACGCTAGGTGACCGGAACCGGTTGATCGTTTTTAGGCCATCATCTCTGGCTTTGTATTCGTTTGGTAATCTTGACATCGAACATGTTTAGCTACTAGTGGTCGTGTATATAACCATAACCAACTTATTTCACATTTGAAGCAAAATTACTGCTTCTCTCGCTTTTGTGTATTGTGCTCACGATAGGGCGAGAGAAACCTCTTCTCTTTCTTGAGGTAAGATTTTAAGGTTGATGCGTTCACAGTGCACTTCATAATGTATCTTCTCTGGTGCTGGTATCCACCTCATTGTGACGCGGAAAGACTGGAGGTTCATTCTATTTCTCAATTCATGATCTACATTAATTACTCTTTGAAATATGCACGGGATCACTGGCTGGATCAACATTTAACTCATGCCTGTGGGATGTGGAATCTTTCCGAAGTCTTCATACGTTATTTTTACGTTAGTTTCCTCCCAGTACACTAAACAGTATCATATCCGTAGTGTCGAGAAAGACCGTGCACAAAAAATATACACTCGTGACTCGACCATGCAGCAGTCATAGTCGTCTCGTGTTTGTTCTTCAATCCGTTCGGCTCAACTACAAAATTCACACCAGTTAGATATCTACGAGAACACTGCACTCATCCATAGCAACTTTTGTTGCACTACCTTTATACGCTCATGCTGTATGCTCGTTGAAGCAAACGGAAATAATGTCTTTCTGGTTATTAATCATGCCTCAATGTTTAACGCCACAAAACATTTTCTGGTATGCAGCATGCTTAGTAGTTTATGGGATGAATTGCGTACGCGCAAACTGAAAACCACGGGAATTCGAATGGGCGACCGTCCACTCTAAGGTCGATATCGTCACTGTGTCTTTTAAGACCAACTGCCTAATAATTTCTGATATGTGACTTGAACACTTGATCCTGTTTGACCAATCTGGTCGACTTCAGTAAGGCTGGTAGACTCGTCCTCATGTATGGCATGTTTCATCGTCGTTGTCAACATCACCATTTACTGATTTGAGTCATACCTGCGGTTATTATTGGTCAAGCTGCCGTTGGTTCACACAATGGCTCACAAAGTAGCAGAGTACTAAAGTACATAGGAAATCAGGTATTCCACAAGTTTGTCTTCATTTGTGCGAGAAACGTTACCTCTATTTCAACTAATCTGCATGGGTTGCATCGGTGAAGCGCAGTTGTTTCTTTAAAAAATACAGCGTTGTTCAACCAGCTAAAATGAACTTTTAACACTAATATTACAGATGAGTGTATCTATTTTTTCTAGGCATCAAATCTGGTTCACTCGATAGTGGTTTTGGTTTCCACTTGTATCCTATCCCAAGCGGCGGCGATGGAAACAGTCGTGTTGGGGCTAACGTTTATAATGGGTTTGACGGCAGGTCATCAACACGAGTCTCCACAGACGTGTTCGCCTCGTCCACTCCCGAGTCGATTCACCGTTCATCGTTAACGTTGGCCGCAGAAGCTGCGGATGCTTTCGTATGTGCGCGCCTCCACACTTCCAATCACCAATTGTTTTATGCTCGGAATTCACCAGATCAATCCAAAAACTGCATGTTGAGAACTAATGGTTGTAAACAGGCAAGCTTCGTTGATGCGCGAACTTTTGAAATTGTGCATTCAGAATACGTGTGGTCTATCAATCATGTATGACCTTCGAACTTTTTGGTAGCTGGGTCACCTCTGGATTCTTTCTCGTACTAGTGGTTTAATTGTTAATCGATAAGTTTTGGACGAGGCTAGTCGCGGTCATTAGCGTTTAACATTTTATCATCGAGCATAGACAGTCCATTTCATCATCATTCTCTTGCGTGGAGTATGACCAAACAGGTCAAGTTTCAAATCTTTCTGTATATGAATCAATCTACGCGCTTCCGTGCTTGTACTGCCTACTCGCTCTCGGATCGCTGTTGTAACACGAGTACTCAAAATGGACAATCTTAGTGAATTAATCATGTGAACAGGTCTTATGGCGTAGTTCTGGATGATTTGCATTAGACACTGGGGAGCTAATGCCCCATTGGCGTTACACGTTGCGATAGTTGACACGCAGCATCCACATTTTGGCTATTAGACTGCTGTTCTCAAGTAATCCATCGGAGCGATATGGCTGTATCGAATTGGCTGTATCAAACCGTAACTATAACTGGCTGTATCAAACTTCTGGGTCACCTCTAACGTGCGATCATTGATGGCGAGTGCAAGCACCGGTTTCTGCTAATTTTTATATGAGAGCTCTGAACTTCGAAACTGACTAAAGCATCGAACTGACGTCTTATGGATTAGGTTGATGTTAGCAGCTTTTTCTGGATCTCAGAGTAATGGTAATTCCACATCCCTATCAGAGTGCTGCCCATGACGTTAATAGCTTAGTTTGAAGAACCTCGTCATACAGAGGGTAATAGCAGGCCTCCCTCATTTGACGGAAGTCTGACTATACAGTGCATCGACAGTTTTCGCGTACAACATCTACCGGCTGAAGCTAATCTCCTAAATTCACTCCGTTTTGTCCCCATTGCATCTAATTGTAAAAGAATGATAACTTACATGCGCTTACAAGAAGCAAGGGATGCGTTTGTGAATGATGTAGTCTTGAACGAATGAACTAATCGTATTGCCGGTCAGCAGTATAATTTTTGTAATTGAACATAAACAATCTATGCGATCGATCGGTTGATCTGATATTCTAGTTCCGTAGCTGCGGATAACATATGAATCTGGAAATTGCAGTGTTCTTATTGATGAAGCTTAAGGAGGGGTCTCTTTAGAGTAATATGTGGGGATTGTGATGACTGGTCACTGTGTGATGGTTGAGTTATTCTCAAACATGAGACAAGTATTTTCGAACTTGGAGTTTCTGAGTTTTGAAGATTAAAAGGTCAGTGTTGTGTGACTAGGGATAGGCAGTTGAAGATTTCAGAGTTATCTGATTGAATTTGTTTTCAGTTATTTCGTGAGCTTGTTATGGTACAACAAAATTCTTGAGGAAGTGGAAAAACTGTTCCGTGAGATTGCCTATTTCCTCCTTTTTGACAGGCACTTGCCGAAGTCTGCTGTTCAACGCCAACCCGCACATCTTTTTATGGCAGTAATCATCTGACAGATCCGTCGAACGCCTGTTATGCTCCTTGGTCGCCTCGTTTGAATAGTAGTCCAAAAACCAATGGATCACATCGAACCGATTACACGGAAGCTGTAGTCAGCACATCCCAGCTTCTTCGATCCGAATCGTTGCTGAGTCTGTTCACTTTCCAGCATAATCCTCCTGTCCTGGGAAATGGTTTTCAGAAACCTTCGGTATACGCAATTCAGAGTATTTCTGTTGTAATTTAAGTAACGATCATCCTCAGTTACGCTGGTAATAATTTTCTATCAAATTCACTGGCCTGTACGGATTCGGTATACGTAACATTCGACCGTTCCTTTATATAGCGGCCAATTTGTGCACGTGCCTCAAGATCGCAGATGTAAGAGAAGGTTCAAATTTATTTAGACAATCTCACGATAAGCCGAACAATTGTTTAGGTTAGCACGTTTTGGTCCTATTTCGTGTCAAATTGATGTTCGTTGTATTCACATACTGGCTGTGTCCAGTTGAGTGCATTCTCTTTTCGATAACTACCTAATGACTGTTGCTTCCTTAGGTTGCTTACTCAAGTCGTGTAAATTTGTTGGATACATCATTTTTTTTCTGATCTTCACGAAAGCCTGCATATTCGGCTTAGCGGACAGGGCGGGTTTTCGATTTCCGTGAATTTTTTGTTTTCATCGTGTCGTCACTCTTTGGCGGAGGTGTTGGCAACCGGCTTTACTGCCATGTCACACTTGACTATACTCGACCAAGTTGTCTCATTTCCCCTCTTTTGTTAAGTAACTTAGTACTTGGTGACCTCACAATCTCGTTTTCAGACACACACCAGAAACTTGCCTCACTGCCGCTAGCCAAAATGACAGTGTGAAACATTGTTGTCCCCGAATAGATCGTCGTATCGAATGTAAGCTTAAGCATCATTTCGTTCGATCTTTCAACGAAATGAAGTACAAACATTTGGACGTGTGGTAGTCTAGGGACAAAATTTTCAAAGTGACTAGTCATCATTCGAAGATAACTGTAACAGATACAGATGTAAAAGTAAGATGGAAACAAAGAATAAGAAGAAAGAAATAAGAATGGGAGGCATATTCAATTTATGTTACATGCTACCAAGGTAATAGTAAATTCACAACTACAATGATAGTTTCATACGGTATATAGTAAGCGCGTCGAAGGAAGCTAATACGTGTTTGTTCATTGTCTGACAGATAATACGGGGTGCTTTAGCGGGTGTTACTCGACGACCAGATGTTCCTGTAGATGTTTTATAATTGCACTCTATGCAGTTCCACTTTTAGCACTCGGAGGAGGTGCTCTGAGTTACGGGCGCGAAGTGTGAAACAGTTTATTTCCTTGATGAAGGCAGTGAGAAGACGCAAATCGTTGGATGTTCCTTGGAGTAACATTTCTTACATTCTGGGCATGTAACTAAGTTTAAACTTGGGGACATGCTTCTTGATTCGAGAAGCTGTCGGTATTTCCTCCCTATATAGCTCATACTACAGCTGCACGAATATGTGTATAAACAGTGGGATCTGACAGACGTAGGCTGTTTATTCGTAAATGGAGGAGACTGGTAAGGCTCTCGTTCGTTGTATTATACATAGTTTTACAGCATTACAAAGTCCGGATACATCAGCTTTTAGGCGTCTTTTTGTCAGTATTGATCAACCGTAACCTAGAAACGGGAGTTCTAAGTATACCGCCTTTTTATACCGTTGTTTCCTTTATCCTTTGGGTGATGTGACTGCTATACTTCTTGATGAATTGCATGGGATACCCGTTGGCCTACAGAGTATCTATGAGTTTGGCTTATTCTAGTGATATGTTATTTTCTGTGTATAGTCTTCGCACCCTTCTCTCATATTGAACCGGGAAGAAGTTTTCGAAATACATGTCCTATCCTGTCCACGTAAGCTTTCTGTAAATGGATCTTCCTCTCTTGCCACCTGATCTTCGGATAACTAGAATATCCAGGAATGGAAGACAGTTGTTTATTCCGTTCTCTTTAGTTAGCTTGATTGTTGGGTGTGCTTATTTCAACTCTAAAAATAACGGGTTCGAATCACTTGAATTCCCAAAAATGGCCAAGATGTCGTCTACTTAACGCTTGTACAGTACTGGCGTTGACAGGTTTTCACATAATGTAGGTTCTGCCTAAGCCATAAAGAAATTAGTTATGAGTGGAGCTAGGGACTGCCTATTGCAATCCCATCCATTTGCTAGAAAGTGAATCTCTGGACTTTGAATTTTACATTGTATGTGCACAAGAATAATAATGATTTTAGTTAGAACACTAGAATAGGAAAAGTAGCATTGCTGCTTAGAATAAAACTGCAAATGTTATCAACTGTTTCATGCAACGGAATATTATTGAAAAGGGATGTCACATTAAAACAACAAATAAATTTGCTCCGCATATCTAAGCTGTCTAAACAACTCATAAGTTTAGAGCTCTCTTTCAGACTATATTCACTTGAACGTTTTCTGACCGGTGCAGACAAATCAGCTAGTCATCGGGCTAACTCTTGCTGCGGTGCATTGCACATTGACATAATGGGATATTGAGCTTATGAGTTTTAGGCAATCCATACGGCATTTTTGTATTGGTCTGCGGAAATTACGCCATTTATCCTTAGTTTTTCTAACCTGAGGATGATTTCCTTTTCCAATTCTTGGACGTTGTCGGGAATGTCGTCCGGCCAAAACTTCTAAGTGTCACCAAACATTTCAAACATTTTCTTATACTTCCTCTTATCTATCATCACAACTCCTGAACGTTTGTTCGGACTTCAAGAGGAGGAGTATGCCCGAGAATTACGTGAACATCCTGAAGGCAGTTTATTGTCAGAACTCTGGCAGAGTTAGGGTTTATAGCAGCGTATCATCGAGTTTTGGCATCTCAGGTAAGTCACGGTAAGGTTGTCCACCTTCCCCTTTTTTATTCATCTTTGCAATGAACGAGACCACAGAGTGTACCGTGACAGTCTGTGAATATGATGGTATATAACTGCTCCCACGTATTCGACTTTGAGGCATGAAGCACGAAGAACATGTTAGACCCACTAAAGGCTTCAGTTCGCCATTTTCTCATGGCCTTTGCATCTACCGAGTGCAGGGTGCTGTTGCAAGACTGACAGGACTCTGTGCCTAGTTTACCCCTCGGCGGCGTGCCGTTGGATGTAGTTGAGAAGTTTATATACCTTGGGAGCTGAATTTGGACTGGTGGGATGTCTAATGAGATCGCAAATCGCACAACAAAATCTCGGGTGGCGCTTGGTAACTTACATTATCTATGACTTCTACGTGATCTCAATCTTTCTGTGAAAGGCCGAGTGTATAATGCCACCGTAATGGCAGTTCTGTTGTACGGTTCCGAAGCTTGTTGGTAAAGTATTCGTTTACGACCATTGGCATCTCGGAAGCGTTAGCGATGTGTGATGGGAACACCGTGTCAGCAATGACAAAGTTCGCTGACGTGTCTTCGGGACGGATAAACTCTGTCGACCGCTGAGCTTGCTGATTTTGTCTCACAGTCTTCGTTAGCTTGGTCACATCTTATGAAAGCCAACTCGCTGCCACATCGTGCCTTGTTTGCGAGTGGTGGGTTAGGCTGGAAGCGGCAGCTTGGTGCTTGGTTCGGAGTATGAAGACACTCTCTGAAGCTTGCTTCGGTAGGGCCCTGCTAGCTACCTGGTTGGGGTCCCAAAAACATTGAACACTTGGTTGAGGACGCTGTCTGATTGGCGAAGAATAGAAGTCAGTGGCGCTCTTGTTGCGAGTCTGTGTGTATCGTTACAGTTTTTCTTCTTTAGTCCCCTACATTTTTTCTATTTACTTTAAACGTAACGTTTTTTAAAAAGGTATTGTTGCACGTTTACCACTTCGTATGAACATCGCATGCTGGGTGTAATATGTGATGAATACTTTCTGTCGTGTTTGAATGTTTTTCTGGGTAGGAATAACACTCCTGGAGTCACTGTGCATTCTAAGGAACCAATTTGTGAAATTTTGTTTCAACATTCGACTTTTTATTCTAAGCTGTTCCATCCGGTTGCCGCCAATAAATTTGCCGTAATGTCTTGTAGAGTAAATGTGCAATTTTCGTTTTAGGACGGCACACCGAACAATTCGACACTGCACGATGGCACAGACGGTAAGACTGCCACTATTGTAGTTTTTGTCGTTATGATTTTATCGCTATATATATATATATCATGTTATGGTTATAATTTTATCGACCTTCACTGTGATGTCTGTGGTTGTTGAAGCATGTGTGCGGGGAGTGGGCTCGCCTTATCGTTTTACTAGGATTCGCCAACTAAGTTATACGATATGTTGTTGTGATGGTGCATTATTGTTCGAAGCGTTCTCATCACTTAAATTCCAGTCTTCGAATTCACCCATAAATATAATCGTTTTATGATCCGTCAGATCTGATCTGAATCCTTCTGTTTTTGAACCGACTTGCTACTTCGAACTACTCAGTATGTTTCCGTAATAATGCATTTTGGAGAATCGGTCTACTCAGCGATGAGACTGTTAAATTAAGAGGGCTTTCCTAAAGCGGAAAAACGGCCAGGTCTTCGGAGCCAACATTGACGGTTTTATTGAGTTCTTTTTTTGTTCCCACATACATTCAGTGGTTACCATTTTTCCATCTTCCCTGCCCCTATTCGTTTACTTGAAGTGAACGAAGTTTGAAATGCTGAGGTTGAGCTTTGACCGGTTTGGTGTGAGAGTATGACAACACTCCAAATTAGGTTTTATGTATCTACTGTCACAACGCCTGAATTCTTAGTCGGGATGTTCGACTTTGGTGAACAAAATCCTTTCTTGTGTCCGGTCGCTACGCATCATGCAATTTCGTCTCCTGAGTTGACTAGGTCACACTGTACTATGCGTCACACTGTCAGCACGATAGTGATCTCGCTGGAGCCGCCACAAACGGTCTTGTAATGGGCTGTTGCTGTAATGGTTTTGTTGCATGATTCAGGTCGAGACGCGAACCGAATGCTAAGTGATGGTGACTTTGTGTTTCAAGTTGATAAAGTTTCGACGTTCAGCTATGAGTTGTTGGAACGTCATCTAACGATCTTACTCGACCTTTTATACCGGTCGCTTACAACTATCCGTACCCATTGGCTATTGAGCGGGACGAACACTTCTTGTCCCCGATTCAGCAACCAAAATGTGAGCTCGGTGCTCACACTATAGGGTGGTAGAAACGACCTGTTATTTAGAATAAACAACGTAGGCTAGTTGATCATCATGAGAAGCCTTTCAAGCCGAAGGTTTAACTCGGTCGCGGTACCGTTTGCTGGCTAGCCAGCTTTCATTCGAAGGAATCGGAGACTCTCTGGTGTGGTCCGGATCAGAAACTCAGAGCTGGTTGCCCTGAATTTTGGCCCTCCTGGCGGCTACTTATCTGTCATCGATTACGGAAATTTTATCTCGCCAATTGATTCAGTCCTCAGTGATCGCTCACGGTTTGTGATGAATGAGAAAACTAATAACCCAGTAGACTTAGAAAGATGGGTTAGCAAAGAATTACAGTTACTACTTGAAGGTAATTTCATAGACACCACTACTTTCAAAAACCTCAAGCCGTGTGGAAGTCAGTTTCCTCAGATGTACGGGCTCCCAAAAGTGCACAAGTCTGGAATTCCGTTAAGACCAATATTGGCTATGCCCAACTCTCCATAGCACAAACTGGCCAAATGGCTGGCAAAATACTGAAACCGGTACGAGATTCTATGACAATGTACTGCCTGAAAGATAGGTTTCATCTAGCCGCGCTGTTAGAAAATCTGAACATGTCTGACAAGCATATGGCTTCACTGGACATAGAATCGTTGTTCACAAACGTGCCGTTGGAAGAAACCATCAGTTTCTTGCTATCCTATATAACTTCTAATCAGATCAACATTGCAGACCCGAAAATTGAGTTAGAACGCCTACTTTTGCTGTGTACATCTAACGTAAGCTTTAGCTTTCAAGGTAAGGCTTGTCGTCAGATTGATGGAGTCGCTATGGGCAGTCCTCTTGGTCCAGTTTTGACCGATATCTTCATGGCCAAACTGGAAAATCAAATGGCGAGTAAATTGGTCAGTTTGGTCCTCTATAAAAGGTATGTTGATGGCATACTTATAGTCACAAGTGATCAGATGCAGGTAACAGATTTGCTATAACAAATGAACTGTTTGCACTTAAACATTCGCTACAATTTAGAAAGTGAGACTAATGGCCGATTGCCGTTTCTGGATATCAACGGGATTAAGAGAATGGATGGATCCATTCAACGAGCTATATATCGAAAGAATACGTGGTCCCGTCAGTACCTACACTTTGACAGCTATGTTCCAGTAGCATATAAAAGAGGATTGGTACGAACGCTATTTGACCGGACCAGACTGCTTTGCACTAATGACACTCTGGATGATGAACCCCGCCAAATAGAACAGACTTTAGTAAACAACGGTTATCCAGGAGGATTTATAAGGAAGTTCAACACCTGCAATGTACAAAATAATTCTCAACCCACAGTCGCCAAAACCCGACCTATACTGCTACCTTGGCGAGGTGGTCGGGCTTGTGTACTATCTTCATCCGGTGGGCTATGCTGACTAGTACTCCAGTCCTTCCAGGTGCAACCTTGTCAGACAGGCCAAAGGGGAGCAGTCAGACGAAAAGCAGTTACACTCATAGGATTGTATGTCACATTACTGACCGCGTAGGAGTGCTTAGGTAGTGAGGCACGATCCTGTGAACATACACCGGAACTATTTAATATGCAGTTGCGGCATTGTTG